>JAJMAG010000020.1:0-164181 GCA_030564905.1 Geotrichum fermentans | reverse complement strand
AGTTCTGAATTCATCCTCTAAAAAACCCAAAAAAGAAACAAGTCTTGGAAGAATATTTGATTTTCGCCTCAAGGCTTGGTTTTGAAATATACTCACGTAATAAGGCTTCTTGGCAATCTCATTGGCCCAGCTCCACGCACTCGTGAGCCGCCCGTCGATACACGACCCCGCGTCGTAGAAGTTGTCGGCCCCTGACCCGTCAAACCCGTGCTTGAAAAAATCGCACAAAATAGCTAAATGTGTTAGCAAATGCACAATGAAAAAACATTGGCCTGTGAAAGGCCTGTGTGTGTGTGTGTGTATGTGTGTGTGTTGGAGGATACTTACTCATTTTGAGATCGTCAAGACTCCCAAACTGCGCGCGGATCCAGCCGTCCATGAACGGGTCGCGCGCCACCACGCGCTCAAGGTTCTGGATCACCAGGTACACCGGCGTCAGGATCCGCGGCACCTGCGTATACTTGTCGAGGAAAAACAGCGCGTTGGGGACGGCGCGGTCGCCGAGGTGCACGGCCGACGAGCCGATCCAGCCGCCGCCGCCGCGAGAGCCGCCGCCGCCGGCCGCCAGCGACTGCATCTTGTTGATGATGTGGTGCATCGACCGCGCGACGGACGGGCACGCCTTGACGCGGTTCAGGCCCTGCCCGGTGTCGGTCAGCGTGTAGCGCCCGCGCGCCGACAGCAGGTCCGCGTCGGCCTCGAACCACAGCTTGAACATGTCGCGCATGATGTGCGACCACAGCGTCAGGCTCTGGTGCACGTAGTGGAACTGCTTGCTGTGGCTGTGCGACAGCCGCGCGCCCGACTTGCCGCTGGTGATGCCCAGGTTGTGCGGCTCCAGCGCCGCCGCCGGGTCGAAGTAGTGCGTCAGCAGCTTGAGGATGCTCTCGACAGGGTGCCGGTTCGCGCGCAGGTACGCATGGTAGTCGCCGATGCTGTAGAGGCACTGTTGGATGGCGGCGGCCGGGAGGTCCGCGCAGGCGTGCTTGTGGGCGAGCTGCGCGATCGCGGCGTCCTTGCGCTGCATCTCGTGCTCGATCTGCGCGCGCGTCTTGCCGTCCGGCACGATCTCGACGACGGCCTGCAGCACCAGCGGGTCCTCGACCAGCGCCAGCGCCGCCGCGCCGCCATGCTCCGACAGGAAACTGTGCACCGTCACAATCGGCTTGTACAGGTCGAACTCGAGCGCCTGTTTCACCTCCGGCATCCGCGAGTCCATGATCATGTACATGAGCTTGCCGAACGAGTCCCGCATTTTCTCGGGGTTCATGATCTTGTACCGCCGCCCGATTTCAAACACCGTCTTGAACCACTCCTGGCTCGCCGTGTAGTCGCGCGTCCCGCCAAACATGGCCTTGCCCTCGTTCATGTCCGCCGCCACCACGAGGCCCGCCAGGATCGCGCACATCTCCTTCAGCTGGCCCACGATGCGCTTGGACTTGGCCGTGTACGACAGGATGTCGACCTTGTCCGTGTACTCGCTCACGTTGAGCGCGGCCTCGAGCAGCTTGAGCAGCTTGCGCTCCTCGCCTGTCAGCCGCATCGGGATGTACTTGCTCTGCTCGCGGATGCGCGCCAGCATGTCTGCGGGGTCGATCGTGGACGTGGCGCCCGAAGGCTTGTCGCCGCGGGTGGCCTGGATCGCCCGGAGCGCCGCCTCGATCTCCGCGTCTGTCGCCTGCTGTGCCGCCGCCGGCGTTTCGGGCTCCGCCTCCTCCATCGCCACGTCCACCTGCGTGTGCTTCACCTCGTCCGCCGGCTTGGCCACCTCCTGAGCGCCCTCTAGTGGCACCGTCGCATGCTCTTTCCGCGTGCCCGTGCGATGCAAGTACTCGTAGCACACTGAGCAGAAATCCTCCTCGCAGTCGATACACTCGGTCTCGGCAGGTTGGTCGCCACACTCGACACAGAGACCCTTGGCCACCTCGTCCTCGGGCTCTTCAAATAGGGCTGTATGTTTCGTAGTCATTGATATGCCATGTGCTACTGTCTTACTAGACACCTAAGCTTACCAATTATGTTGGAAGATTTTTTTTCACGTATCACGTGCATGCCATTGATAAAACAAAAACTACATATTTACACAAACCTCTTGAATACAAAAAATCATCTAAAACGCACTTCATAAATAGAACCAGCGGCTAGTCCCAGGTTCCGTCATTAGGCTGGACAAGCGCAAGTTGTTTGAGTGCGCCTTCAAATAGCCTGACGACCGCGCCGCCGCCCTCCTCGTCGACCTCCGGCGACGCGAATCGCGCATACACGCTGCTGGCGACTTTTGTCGCGCCCAGGACCGTCACCAGCCGCCGCAGGGCAATGCTCAGCCGCGGTGCAAACTGGTTGTACCACCTGTAGTTGTAGACCATGAGCTTGACGATAATGTCAAGGAGCAGCTGCGGGTACGCGTAGTCGGTGGGGTGCATGGTGGCCGCGCCGCCGCCGTCGCAGAGATGGCGGCCCTCGTAGTAGTCGAGGAGGTTCCAAGCGACGCGCGGCGAGAACTTGGCCGCCAGCGAGTTCTGGAACGCGGCGGCGGCGTCGTCGTAGTAGTGCAGCCGCATCGCGACCTGGCCCAGCGCCTCCCACTCGGACGCCGTCTTGGCCGTTTCCGGCAGGTTCTGGGTCTGGAAGTAGAGGTGCTCGGCGCGCCACAGCGTGAAAACGCGGAGGTCTTCGTAGAGCACCATGAACAAGTCGTCGAGCCAGCGCTCGCACAGGCGTTTGGCGACTTTGGGGAGAACCGGCGGCGGCTTTTCATAGACCTTGGAGTACCGTTTGTTCATTTCTTGGTACTCGTCTTCCATGATGAAGGCGCGAGATCGGTATTTGAGCAAGTCGTCCCAGCCGACAATCTGCACAATCGCCGTCATTAGGCTGTATGCTTCGGTGTATAGGCCCGTCAACTTCGGTCCCGGGAGAGGTGGGTTGTCCTCGGGCGGGTGGTTCCACAGCTCCTCGAGCAAGTCGCTACTTGGCGCTGGGTAGTATTGGCTTTTTGGCAGCGGCGTGTATGTGAAGTCCATTGTCTTAGTCGACGCCGCGGTCGATTCGACGGGGCACGCGTTCAGCGTGACGAGCGCCATTTCGTATTCGTTCATGTGTGTATATATCTTGACCATGGTCGCCCAGCTTTTGAATTCCGTAGGTTCGCACTTGACAGCTTTCATGGCACACGCGAGCGCCCACGAGTACTTGCCCTTGGCCATGCAGTATCCAGCCTGCAGGTCGAGCAAATGCGACGCGCTGCTTTCCTTATAGGTGCCGCTGAGGGCCTCGCATATGGTTCGAATGGCTGTGACTTCTTGGTTGTTTTGCAGCAGGAGCTTGGCTTTGATGGTAAGCACGGCGGTGGTCGCGGTGCCCGGGTCCTCTGATTGTTGAGCTGCCACCAAAAGAGCATCAAGAGCGGCCATGGCCGGGCCAAAGGCGCTATTACTTAGTTGCACGTACTTGAGAAACCCGTCAACAAGGTTGTTGCACGCCAATGTCGGCTGAGTTAGTAGATTCTGGTCATTGACGGTTGACGGGGAGAGGCCCAGGCTCGGGCCCTGCCAAAACGCCTGCTGAAAGACGCTGAAAAACATTTCTTCGTGTGCGGGATCAACCATCTGGCTGAGGGGGTCAAGTCTGCACCAGTACCTCACCTTCGGGCCTTCCTGGTTGCTGTCGTACTTGTCGTCAAAGAGCAGCGAGCGCAGCAGCGAGCTGACCCACGCAAGCCGCCATTCCCGCTGCGCGGCCTCCGAGTCCTCCAGCGTCCACTTGTTGCCGTCCATGTCGACGGTGTAGGCCTCGACGGAGCCTGGGATCCTGAACATGACGCGGAGGTCTGTGCGAGAGAAGGCATTGTAAGTGCAGTAGACGCCCATTTGCACCTGCTGGGGCTGGTGATTCCAGCCAAACAGCCATGCCGCCGTGGCCACGGCCGTCTGTCCTATTCTCGAGAAGTCCTGCGACGTTGTGGTGCTCGAGCTGCCCTGCGAGTTGACCAGGTTGTTGAGGTACGCCGACACGCTTGCTGTGCTTGAATTGTCGATGCCCGTGACGTAGAAGTAGCTTCCGCTCACAGCTCTGTCTGCGTCCGTGGATCCGCCAGCGCTGCTGGGGTCGGCTTTGGCCAGGTGCACGAGGTCCGGCACACCCAGGTTTTTCATGAACGGCATTGCGTTTGTGCGGGCCACGACGGACTCGCCGAGTTCCGTTTCCTGTATCCTATAGCCCCGTTAGCTGCAGCGTGCTCACTTGCAGGAGAGACTTACTCTGGAAGTGCCGAGAGTGAGAGCATTTGCGAGAAGTGCCTATGATCGAGCGGCCGTTGCGTGTGTAAGGAGAAAAGGAGGAGGAGGCAGAAGAGGCAGAAGAGGCAGAGGAGGCCATGTTGAAATTTCCCCGAACGTCCACGCGTTTCGTGGCATTAATGGGAATTTTGAGTTGCGAAGGGGAAGGTCGCACACGAATCCGCTGGAAAAAGTAACGATGCGCGTGCGTGTGCGCAGAATACTCACCCGCAGGTTCTTTTTTTTTTTTTAGCTCCCAGCTGTGCACCTTTGCAAAGGCACAAAGCACCGAGAGACTTCAGTCGGGCTGCGGGTTCCAAGCGCCGGGCGGTCGGTCCCAGGCCGAGGCGGGGGGGGAGTCGGCGTGGTTGGCGCGCGGGCGTCTACTGTACGCGTGTTGAGCGGATGGAAAGACGCGTTGGGCCCACTGCTGTGCCCTACAGATCCACACATGCCCAACGCGCCTTCAAGTTGGGCTGTGGGCGGGATACACAAGAGGAAAAAACCCGGGGGAGATTGGGCTGAAGCTGCCCTGTGGACGCGCAAATAAAGCGCGGGCCTATTCTGCCATCCGCTGCCCGGGTTTGAGTGCTCAGCAGCTGGCGGATTGTCGACTGGATGGATCGCGTGCAAAGCTTTGGAAAGTGCCAAAATCAAAATGTGTGCCAGTCCGGAAAAGGGCGCTAACGTATAGGGGAAGAGAAAAAAAAAAAAAGCAAACCCAGAAAACCGTTGTGGAAAAGGGTTACTTCCTGATCAGGCGGGGGTGCCGTATCAACTTGGGGGCGTGCGAATAGACGGGTACTGCTGAGGGTCATTTTAGTAATTATACCCCATGGAGGGTCTCAAGTTCAGGGTTCATTGTGCCTTCGCTGACTGGCGGTCTGCTAATAAGTCCTGTTGCCTTCAACGAACTGGATTAGGCTTTAGCGTCGATCCAATTATCTATCCTACTAGCCAAAACAAGCAGCATGATTATTACAGGTCAAGTTGGAGAAACCCTGAGTTAATACTCTTTCTTCCAAGGAGACTATTATTTGTTCCTGGTGTATAACTGATTTGGTATTCAGTCAGCCGTATCAGTCCAGCAAGAAGTGCTTCGGATTTGGGTTTGATTTCTCATTTTACCATGACTTTAAATTAGAGCTCTCTATTATTCAACAAACAAAATTAAATAGTTAAATTATGAGGATAATAAATTAATATTAGGAGTAGGAGATGGTGATGTTGCGATATGGCAAACGACTATTAAAAATATGCAAAAACTGTGGTTGTTTGATTGTCACTGTGACTGTGGTTGGGATAGAAGTGAGTGAAGAGTTGTGAAAATGTCTCACTTTTTTCAAGGTCGTTTTCGGGGTTGGATATTACTTTGTGGGGGTACTGGTGTTGATTTTGGTGGAGATAATTTAACTCAACACAAAAGCGTATTTACTCTTGGTTCTATCCTCTTGCCGAACTTCATGAAAAGGAAGGGCACGGGAGAAAGACACAGACCAAAGAGACCTAGCAGCAGACCAGCCCAGTTGGTGCCCATGTTGTGAAACATGAAACTGGCAAAGAGCGGGAACGCGGCGCCAAAGGACGAACGCAAAAAGGTGTTGCCAGCAAGGGCCGAGGCGGCGAAAAACAGATACGAGTCGACGATATAGTTGACAGCGGGGAGGAAAATACCCAAAAGACCAAAGCCGGTAAAGAGGCCAGAGAGGGTGGGAACAATCCAGTGGCAGCTGTTGTGGTAGTTGCCCGACCAAGAAAACCACAATAGACCAAGCGGGAAAAGAATGCCGCCGAGGGCCATGCAAGGAAGACGGGCCTCAGGAACAGGCTTGTTGCCATTAGCGGCAAGAGCACGGTCGTAGCGAGGCTCAAAGAAAAAGATGATTGATGCCACACACAGCAACTGGCCCAGGATGAGACCCAGGTATGGCAACATACTGACACCCAAGGCCATGCCGTATCCTTCGTAAAAGACAATGGGGTAGGCCTCGAGGAACAGGTAGAGAATGCCATAAATGAAAGCCGTGTAAATGGACAAGAGGAGAATAATGGGTTCGGTGACCAACATTTTGAGAGGTCGCGACAAGTTGTTTTGCACAATTGACTGGAAGTCGAGTTCGACGTTCTCGTGGGCGGCGAAGACGCCCCAGTTACCTGTTCGCTCTCTGATTTCCTTTGCCCTGTTGACTAAAATGATAGGATGATACGTCTCCTCGTAAAAGAAAATCAGGAAAATGTAGACGGCGCCGCCCATGATGCCGGTAAGGTACATCGTCCATCGCCATCCGAGGTACGACTCGGCGATAAAGCCGGCAATGACGGGAGCAAGGAGGGGACCACAAAAGACGGTACCAGAAAAGACAGTCAGGGCGATACCTCTGGTTGCGTTACCAAACATGTCTGCAAAAGCAGCGGCGACAACAGTGAGGGGCGCTGAGCCGGTGAAGCCTGCAAAGAAGCGACAAAGGAGTAGAGTCTGAAGATTTTCTGCCGTTGCGCAAGCAAACATGAAGCAAATGAACATGGTTGCAGACAAGAAAAGTGGTATTCTGCGGCCGTACATTTCGGACATGGGAGACCAGATGATGGGTCCGGCGGCAAAGCCCATGACATAAAGGGAGATACCGAGAGTGGCTACAACGTCGGCGACGTGGAACTGGCGTGCGACAAAGGGGGCTGCGGAGGAGTAGACACTGGAACCCCAGGCAACGGTGAAGGTGAGAAAGCCGAGGCCTGCGCAGATGGGCAGTTTGCGCTTCAAGGGCCAGTTGTGGGGGTGCATGGGGTCGTCTGGGCCATCAAAGTCGACCTGGTAGAGCTTGCGGTCTCCGAGCTGGGGAGGGTAGTCATTGCCGCCGCCCATAGTGGGGATGGGGCGCGAGTGGTTTGAGCGCCTGCCTGTGAGGATGCGGGAGATCTGGTCCTGCTCAGCGAGGGACTCTACGGTGGTAGAGCGAGAGAGGTTGTGGATTTGGGCCTCTTCATCATTTGGGTAATATTCCTGTGGAGTTTGGGCAGTTTCTGGTGGAGACTGCTTTTTTGCGAGCGCTGTGTCAGAGTTGTTTGAGACGAGCTGGTGCTGGCCGTCAGAGGAGGCTGACTTTTCGCTGTAGTTTGTCATTTTGGAGGGAAGATGTGCTGTGGAGTGAGAAAAGAAACAAGCGAGCAGCGGGTTCGAGGGGAACAAGGCCCATTATATACTTTTGGTAGGGGAGCAAGGCAGAGTTTTCCCTTTGCCGGATTAGGCGGTGGGGCTGACTAATAGGTGCAGCAGCGTTGCTGTGGTAGATCTCATATCCGAAACTACCGCGGCTGTTACAGGCATGGGGGGGGGGAATCCATTATGGCGCGCCTTGTTGATGAGCCAAAACTATCGTGATGCTGAGTGGCAGCATGGCGAGTGTGTTCATTGCGAGTTTCAGGACCACCATCCACATGGACTTGACAGTGTTGTTGATCAATGATTTCCATGTGTTTTGTTCTTTGTTTCCGTCTTGTCGGTTGGTGTTTCTCTGTTGGTTGTTGGATCTTCTTCAAATTCCAGATTCCCTACGTACTAAACGCCGTCCCCGTCCGGTTTTTGGTTTTTTTTTTTTTTCTTTTCCTTTTTTCCTTTTTTTTGATTTTTATTTTTATTTTTTTGTTAAAATTTTCGCCAGAAAATAATAGTACCACCCTGACAAATTCCATGTGGTGCTTCTTTTTTCGATTATTTTCCATGCAACAAACCTCCCGTTGCGGATCATGCGTGGTAGTGGTAGTACCATAGTAGTACTAGCACTGAGTATGGCCAATAGCTGTAGATGCCGCATCATAATAATATATCACAATGCCGATCGCCAAAATGAATGCCGCATATATGCGCACCTGCCGGGGCTGTGACTGGACACACGTGACATGTCGGTCCTTAAAGCGCCGACATTGCCGACGTCTTTATTTCCGGCACGGGCAAAGGCAACCGCCGACATCATTACCATATGCTACACATGCTACAACATGCTACGTAGCGCTATAGAGCTAAGCGAACACCATGCGCAGCGGAAACTCAGTGTAACTTGCCAGTGGACATTCCATAGTAGCTAGTACGTAACACGTAGAATGTGTATGTGGAACATGGCACATGAAGCAAAACACACACAGTGACACAGTGACAACACACAAAAAACAAGACACGCGGTTGATATATTGCTATTGATCATGGTTGATTGATACGCTTTATAAGCTTTGAGCAGCAGTAGTAACTTTGGACTCCCTCAGCTAATCACTCAAGTTCTGGCATACGTAGCTATTGAGTACTACGATATGATGATACTGATCGACGGATCCGACGAGTTCAGATAATCAAATTTTAATACAAAGTTTTTTTTTTATTATTATTATTATTTGTTATATGTCAACTGCGGTTTACGTACTCTATAGACGTTAGCAGCCAGCCAGGATACCCGGGGGACCCGAGTCCGTTAGCGGTGGTGCTGATTGTCTAAATGGCCTAGACTGTCTAGACGATATTTCCCCTCGAATCGGTTCTTCAAAGGGTCCCTCTGGGATCGGTGGGCGTTTGGTCACGTAGTGGTTCCAAGCTCTCTCCCGCGCAAGTCGGGCTGCCAGCCTCCTCTCAACTTTTTTTTAATTACTCATATATAACGAGAATTTCAATGAACAAATTACTAATACACAGCACGGAGTACTCGATATCGCCCCAATATCAATTCTCGTATCATAAATATTGATCCATGCAGATACCATGGAGTAGTACTACTATAAAAAGTATTGAAATTCAAGTTGCATGCCTTACTGTCAATGTACCGGTACCATCGGCCGTTTTTTTGACCGGGCCCACGCGTGCGCGCGCGGCCGGACATTCGACCAATTGAAATAAAAAAAAATGTTTTCATCCACCGGATTTAAGCTTTTTACCATGTACTACACTCAAAACAATATTTGAACACGCTAAAGCCGTGCGCGTATGACGTTGCCATGACAATACATCTCCATCGATTTATAGGCTTTCTCGTATCGTAGCAACATGACTCACGTACGTTGGGACTTTCTTGCCGAGGTTAGCCGACAATATGTACAAAAACTACCAGCTACTATATGTACTACACGTTGAAGGCACTGCCCCCTTTTGGATAGTATTTTATTCCCAACTCCATACGCGTATGTATATACGCATGCATCTTAGCCGTACGTCGAGATCAACAAATATTTTCCCAAGTCAAACTCCATCTACTATAGTACCACTACTATCAGTCAAGTATCAACAATCATGTGCTATAAGAGATACAAAGATCTTGCCAATATACTGATTCAGATGATACATCTCATCACTACCACTCCAGCCCCTTCCATCCCCACCATGATCTACCCAAATGACACCACCACCAGAGCACTTAGATCCACAGTCTGTAGCAGCATGTTGTAACAGCTCAGAGTAGCATTCAAAAAACAGCATGGGTGATACTGGTCCTATCCAACATAATACTTCAAAGTAGACCATGTGGCTTGTTATAAGATGATGATCATCAATCATGCTTTGAGGCTCTAAGCCTTGAAGCCATGGCCCACCCGAAAGAACGGGTCGTTAGAAGTTCAAGGGTCCCGATGGCCCCGTAACTGACTTGGAACATTTGAAGTATGTACGTGGATGTCAACGGTCGTTAATGAGATATCAAGATGAGCATGTGGATTAGTGATATTCATGTATGCAAGGGTGCAACGGTGGTTACAATGACCCACATTAATCCACGGAATTAGAGTATTGGTCCGGCATATGTGCTGAGCCGTTAACACATTGATCCTTGATTGCAATGAGTGACGATCTCAACGCCATATGTGTGTGCTCACTGGTATTCATATGAAATCTTTGCAACGTTGAAATGTAAGGGGATAATTCATGTGTGCACACGTTTTATCTCCTACATGAAAAGAAGTCAACCAATCTATTACCACTGAAAGGCACGTGATTCGACTGATTGGGATACCGTTGGCGTTCGTAGGAAATACTATTCACAATTGGAGCAAAAATATATTTTGACATGATTACTCTACATCCATCTCAGTGATCAATGATTGATGGTGATTGCCTAAAAATACATATTCTAAAAGTACTACGGGCGGAACATTGAACTTTGGCCATGGGAAAACTTACCAACTCCGCCAAGTCCAGAGTGGAGCTTATAAGCTTAATATCATAAAAGTGACCTGTACATGAGTTATGCTATTGCGCGACAAAAAAATCAAGCACGGAATTGGCTGTGCCGGCTGAGTTTAAATTGGCAGACGAAACACGTACTACATACACTATGCGCGTGGTGGGACCCTATACCCCGCGGACCCCGGGCCCTCAAGAATAACTTAAAAACCCCGAAATTGAGAGCACCGCGCCCTTGAACGAAAGGCAAGAGGCAAGCCCACCCCTCCAAGGCACCAATTGTCATTGGGGTCCGGCTCTGCGTCTGTAAGTTTTTGACTTCCAATGTTGGCAAAGGGCCTTGCTGGCGGACCGGCTTTTAGAGCACAGCGCACACAACCGGCCACCGATCGATGATCTAGTAGCCAAAGCATGCACTGCCTCGGCTAGCTATCTAGCTATAGAAAAAGCCTTACAAAATCCCTCAACATTCGAAAAAAAACCTGCAAGTTTTGATCATCGTACAGTACAACAAGCACTTGAGAAGAGGAGCCTGAGCCGAGTGGACTTGCTCCCAAAACAGTCAACCAGTCAACATTAATGAAGCTATAAATACTGGCATAAAACGGGCCGGGCTCCGTATGTACTAGTAGTACGGGTAGGTCGCACGTGCACGGCCGGTACACTTCAGTAGAACCCAAAAATTCAAAGCTCAAAATAAATCAAAAATTTCAAAAGTTCAAAAGTTTTGCAATCATCGATCGAGATGATATCATGGATCCATGTCAGGTCCAAATGATACCGATTAATATTGTCCATATATAACAGCGGACATCCCTAAAAAGGCCACAAGGACAAAAATAATTACACGATTCTATAGATTGATAACGATAAATCAGGAAATTAAGCGAGCACCTAGCATATATAGCTAGCTAGCCGAGGCTCAAGAATTCACTCAAGCGCTCAAGTGCTATATATCTTTCTTTTACGTCCTAGTAGGCTTCAATCTGATAACGAGATTAGAACTTCCTTTTCCGTTACCCCACGACCAACATGTCACTACCGTAGAAATGCCATGTGCATGTGAGTGACAAGGTCAAGTCTTAACTACAAACAGATATCAACTTTCAATTTGGATGGAGGTTTCGTAACAGTCAACAGTCAACTGTGGAATTCAAGACTCTGACTTGAGAAAGAAAAAGTTGAACTTTGAAAGCAAGATCCTGAAAAAAAAAAAAAATAAACTTTTTTAAACGACGGTCTTTTATGATCATCACATGGACACCACGGCTACAGTTTCAGTTTTATACATGAAATCAGTGTACGCATCCTTGCTGGGCCGTAAGCCAAGTACTAGCAAATTCAGTTCAATTCAACTTATAAGAGCGTGATCGATGCTCCTCTTCCCCACATTTCCAACAAATCCAGAGTACACGACAGCGTCCACGTTTGACCGCAATTTTTGTGTGTCAATACAAAAACGGTTGAACATTTCAAGAAGCTCAAGAGAGTGTGTCTAGTCATGTTTCTACTCACTACTTTATCTTTGGACGTTAACTCCAAACGCCGAACGTCAAGCCTCATGCCCAAAGTCCTGGGTGCACTTGTAGCAATATGCCGCCGCGAGGCTTCAATAACGGGTTGATTGATGAAATTGATGAAATTGATTGAAAAAAAAAAAATAACGCCCACTTATTTCGACTAACTTGAACACCACATGCGCTGCCATTTACGCTTAATTGTATTCGTATTCAAGTGCTTTAGTGTTTTAGGGAACCTTGAACCCTAGACTGACGGAGCAAATTCAAACAATTGAAACGGCAAATAAGGAATGGTCAAAGCCCTTTCAAGCAAAACCAAATCAACCACTCGCGGCCTGCTTTTTTCTTTTTTTCGGTTTTTTCGAATTGCGTTTCAGAGCCCGGTAATCGTTGCTAGAACAAAAGCAGAAAAGGCAAACACTTGTTCATAATTGAAAATTTACACCTCGGAGGATATTGGGCTAGCTGCTAAACCGTCTGCTTCAATATACTAAATTTTAGTTGATATACCAATGGTTACATGCACTTTATGCAGCGCACAAAAACACAAAACAATAACCAGGAGGCCTCCCTTCTGAGCCCAATAAAGGTGTCTAGCTTGCACATGGTACACAGAAGCCCGATTCTCTACTGACTGGCTACTGGCCTTAGCACAGGCTTAGCTAGCTCGGCGCATGCCCAGCTGTGCAGGCATCTTAGATACAACTATGAGACGGCGTTTAGGGAGACGGTCACTTATTCTGGCTGTCCATAGTATCACGACACGGAAGTGTCGCTTGACTCCTAGAGATTGGCATATTGAAGTTGGAGGCTCCTAATCATACACCACCGGCCCGTAAGACCGTTAGTCTTGGGGGCACGTTGTACAACTCGAGTAGTTGCCAACGCTTTCTCTGGAAAACATTCAAGTCAAAAAAAAAAAAACACAAGCCTGCACTCGAAAACCTTTTAAAACCAGCAGCAATAACATTTTTTTTTTTTTCTTTTCTCCCACTTCCGCATCCATAAATAATGGTCGTCCAGTCTATTTCCGGTTTCACTTACATAGTGCGTAGCAGATTTCTCTTCCATCCTTGAATTTTGCTGGTATTCCATGTCCAAGCTTTTCTGTGTTTGTGCACTAGTTAATAACTTTGCAATTTCCATTTAATTCTAGAAAACCTGCCGCTAGAGATGCCACCTTCCACTGAATCTTAACTCTTTGCAGGGCATAACTGTTAATAAACAGTCTTCCTGCTTTGTAGAATATTCAATGATGCTAGCGGCTATAACGCTAAGTAAGAGGTGTAAATCAATTTTTTCAAACAATCGCGAGCCTACAATAATAAGCACGAATTAAAAATGGTCAGTGCTTGATGCATTGCGTTGTTAAAAAAATTTTTTGCAAAGAAAAGGTTAGATTAAGTGAAAGGTGGTGCCCGCCTCTAGGGTAATTCTACATCATATCAATTTATATTAGATTTGTAGCATTATGACTTTTAAAAATGTATTTTATTAAGTAAATTTGCGAGACTTTAATATAGTCCTATCCAGCATTCATGTCAACCTAGTCAGAGAAACACAAATTCGCTCATCGGGGAATAGCCAGAAAACGGGGGGAAACTTCAAGAAAGCAAACGACACGTGACATACAAGCACACCGAAAAAGCTTGTGCCATACACGAAGCAAGCTTCTTTCATTGTCCATACAAACTTGGGTATTATCAATACGGTGTTCGGTTAGAACTCGCTTGTTTCTCATTTCGACCACACACAGGTTCGAGCGATGGAAGCACCATGTTCACAAGCTTAGGTCTTGGCTAATAATATCAAAATTTTCTAAAAATATTGCGTTGCTTTATATTAAAAATCACATATGCTCCTCCTTAATCACATCTGCTAGCCAGTCCAGGCCCTCGGTGAGACCGTCGCCCCGGATTGCACTGCATGCCATTATGCTCCAGCTCCTGTCCTTCATGTCGACGAGCTTGAGGTCCTGCGAGACTTCCGACGCAGTGAGGGCGCCCGGCTGGTCCTGCTTGTTGGCGAAAACTAAAAGCGCAGCATCCTTTAACTCGTCTTCCTTGAGCATGGTGTGCAGCTCCTCGGCACACGTCGAGATTCGATCTTTGTCGGTGGAGTCAACGACGAATATAACCGCCTCCGCGTTAGCGTAGTAGCAGCGCCAGTAGGGACGGATTGACGTTTGTCCGCCGATATCCTAGACAGTTAGAACATGGATTGTGAATACTAGGAATGCGACAAACCCACCCAAACGTTGAATTTGAGATTTTTATATGTCAGCGTTTCCACGTTGAATCCAATAGCTGAAATATTAGTAACAAAGAAAACCCGTAGAAGTATAGTGACGTACTGGGAACTGTAGATACAACTTCTCCGAGCTATTTTCCAGAGTTAGTGGGATCCGTGAGATTGCACCTGTTTCAAGCATACCTGTAGTTTATACAAAAGCGTAGTCTTGCCTGCTCCGTCTAGACCCAGGATCAGGATTCGAATCTCCTTGTCACCGCCAAAGAGCGATGACCATACTTTGCCCAGAACATTTCCTGCGGTGGATGTCAGCGGATGAACAGATTTCAGTACCGTCGTCGCGGCACAAAGACTAGAGCCACGCGCCGTCGTGGCGATGTTGGCATACCCATTATTAAAGTACAAAGAGTCGGCGTATGGGTGTATCTGTGGCGAGTGTTGTTTGCGGTGAGCTCGTTGCTGTGAATCCAATTTCAATCCGAATATCAAGAGTGCGAGTCTTTGTTTTTTTTTACTGCCGAATCTACAAAAAAAAAAGGGCGTTGTTGGTTGAATCGTTGAGAAAGGGTTGATGAGATAAATAAGTTGAGGGGTGGTAGGAAAAGTGAAACTCCGAAAACACCACGAAACCGGAACCAACCCTATGCTCCCAATAAAGTTGACAGCAAACTGAAATTGCGCTTTCCGTTGTCGCAATTCACTTCGTCGCACAATCCAGCCCGGCGCTGCAAGCTCACTAGATGGCGCCCATCTTTCACTCAGGCAGTATTGCAAGTGGCGGAAATGTCCAAGAGAATTTCTCGATCATTTTCATTTCCTTTTAGCCCTGTCGTAGTAAGTCTAGGCATGAATTCTCGACAACCTTGCCTTGTACGGCTTGATGGATGCTAGTAAAAGAATAAAAACGAGCCAACATGAAATAAAGCACGGTTCAAAAGTTGTATGGTACATATATTTTTCAGCCTTACTGTGCTGTTAACGCAAGTATTACAATGGTTTTTCTAATAGCTTCTGACGGTCTAAACACGCCAAACGCTAGCTCTGGGAAAACTCAACCACTGATGCTTGTAGAGATAACCAAGCATTCACAAGCGTCTAGATTTGAAACCAATTCATCTATGTGTGCTTCTTGGGGACAGTTGTAGAAAGAACATTGGCGTGAACAAGGCGCTACAAACGAATACATGTACTGTACATGTATAATACTAGAACTGGTACGCAATATTAGTAAATTTGAATGCTTGTCCAAACAATTCATCTCTTCTCCACGATCAATAGAACCATCTCTTTGTCTAGCGTTTGCCATCAGTTTTACTTTCGTAATATCCAAGTGCGTTTTAACGAGAAGGGAATCGGATTTCCGAGGCAACGTAGCCATCTCAAATTCTCTTTATACAATGAAGAACAGTTTGGTTTTCTTATTGCGAATGTAGCTTACAAGCGTTTGAATGACAATGTGCTCTTTGTGTTGATGCTAGGCCAGGAATTTTTTTTTCTAACTTAAGGTGAGTTTGGGTACACCTTTCTTCTTGTTTCGATTATCACAAAGCATGAATGTTGATACCCAAGTTACATTTTAAGCAGCTTCATCAGAGCAGAATATGAATATTGCAATTCAAAATGCCAAGCATGCCCGTTACTTTTGTACACGTCAATTCCAAAACTAGGCTCACTATACTATGAATTTAGCTAGCGAGCATTTGCTATCTAGATGAGAGCCTTGCGCAGTATGCAAGCCGAAGAGGCCTAAGCTCCATTGTTCTAGGTATTAGGAAAAGATATCTCAGTCCAATACCAAGAGGTATGTGAAGATGAGAATACCACAGCCAGCTAATAACTATTGTAAACTTGCTGCACGTGGAACACTGCCTTTTCTGACACATGTGTGTTCTACTCTGTTTCCCTGCACAAGCATCAGTGATGGAGACACTAAGTTCAATAATGCATTTTTCTGGTCAATTCAATTTTCTGCGTCGACATCTGGAGATGACAGAAAAAGCCATTCGCAGGTCTTTTTATCATAGACGTTCATCTTATTTGCATTTATTTGAATTTATCTTGAGCAAGTCTTTCAAAGCCATCTCCCCTCGTCGTCGCTCTGTTTGTACCTGCTTTTTCGATAGAAAATTGATGCTATCTTGCCTGCGTTTGCTCGAACAATGCAGTCTGTGCACTCAAAACCGCCCGCCTTTTTCACACATTCTCCTGCTTTAAGTAAGGAGTCCAAGCTATTCCGTCAGATGCTCTACCTTCTATTGATAAGCATCCAAGAGAGAAATTGCTGAGTCTCCAGTTCCGCTTTCACAATTAAGTGTTTCTGATATACACGCTACTTGGTGCTCGGCTTTACGTATACGATCAACAAAGGCAGGAGAATGCAAGGCCTGATTGTTTTATTTAAGGCTAGGCGTTAACCTTCATTTAATATTCACGCTAGATATACCCTCAACAGATGTTGTCTTATATCGGGGCTGTATCTTATTAGCACTTGAAGCTATTGAATGATTTTGCGGAGCATAGCTTCCTACCATCAATGTTTTTGCAAGGTCTTCGAACTCGAATGTGCAGTATATTCCGTCTACCCAGAGTATGTACTTCGCTACACAAGCTACAGCACAACCAATGTCCTCAGGCTGTGCTAGAGCGAAAGTCAAGTGAACGCATGTACTGTACATCAGGTTGCGGGCGCAATCAGTGATTGATTAACGAAAACACTCGATTACATCTCTGGCAATGACACACTTACCTGGGGGATCAATGATCTCGATCGGCTGTTAAATCGTCTGTCGCTTCAATGGAGATTTAGTTGGAATGTTGATATATGCACTGTGTATAAGAAGAATAATAAGAATAAAACTAAAAAATTGCATTTGAAGTTCAATGTTAAGGAACGAGTTGAAATGCTTGACGTTTGAAGGGCTGAGACCCATAATATGCGATGCTAACTTACATTGATCCGCGAGCACTGATCAGGCCTAACCACATTATGCGCGCATGGTTAACCTGCGTTAACTTAAGTAAATTTTTTCAAAGTTTCAGACTCTGGAGTTATCTGGAGTTTAAACTTTGAAGTCAAATTTTATTTTATTTTTTTTTATTTTTTTTTGGTGACCCTCCCAGGTTCGGATCCGATGGGGTCGCCCACGACGCCGTCGACCCGATCAATCGTCAGCGATAGCCAAGTACCGGTTACAGTACCTGAGCCACTCTCCTGGCACAAGATTTTTAAACGAAAACACAAAAAAAGCACTGTTTCTAAGCTTGAAGTTATTATAACTTGAGCTTCGAATTCATGCTGAAAGAAATTTAAGGGGCCCCGGCCGGAGTTCAAAGTTGAACTAAAATATATTGGCAAAGCATTTTGACAGAAAACACCATGTTCGTAGTGATACACACTGTTGACTCATTTGAACTTATTTTGAGTAACTAATCATGTCCAGAATGTGTCTTAACATCATTGCCATTATTATATATCTGTTCGACAGCTCGACTCCTGGTGCTTGAACCTGAACAGTGAATGCCGCATAGCATCAAAGTCGACACAGATTCACTGTTGACTAGAACAGCCCCGTGAAACAACGATCTCCGCGATACTCACTCTACAGCAGCACAGCTAAGCAAGTACTCACGGCTACGTGTGCTCTCGAGGCTCCAGAGGCGCCCGGATCCGAGCGCGCTCGCATTTAGAGTTGAGTGCCATGTGGACACTGACCATCAGGATAGCAGTACATCAGATCATATCTACATGAGGTATTGTCTCGGCGCTATGAGCTCATGCATGCACGTCAATGTAGCTACATACTAGGTGTGGGTGTTGGATTTCTCGACATGATGGTCGACTTTGGACTTGGTGAATAGAACGATTCCGATTCGTTCGCAAGTTCCAAGGTAGATATTGCTCAAATACTCTCAACTCCGAATCCTTGATATTGGTCTTGCTGAATATTACTATTATAATTAGTGCCTGTATATGCATCTACTAGAATTAAACGCCTGACCGCTGCTTGAACACTCTACCTCATGTTTAGTTACTCAGAAAGTTCTTGCTTTCATTAAGCCGGAAGTTTTTGCCCTTGACGAGGCTCACGACGAACCCCGGGATGGGCAGCCCATGGGCCGTCTGGCCCACGCCGCCCTTGCGCGAGATCGGGACGTAATACGTGACGGGCGACGGTTTATAGGCCCGCAGCGCGAACTGCTGCCTGTACCGGGCGCCGGCGGGGGCCGCGGGGTGTGGCGACGCCAGCAGGTCGTGCAGCAGCGTGGCCTTGAGCGTGTGTTTCTGCGACTCGCTGAGGTCTGCGATCGTCTGGCTGCCGCCGCTCACGAGGTCGCCGTAGACGTAGATGGCGCCGCGCGGGTTGTGCGCGGCCAGCCGCAGATAGGCGTCCGTGACCACGTAGCCCGCGGAGTCGAGGCACGCGCTGGGCAGGAAGTTGCTGTTGGGGATGTTGCCGGTCGTCGGGATGTAGCAGTCGAAGGACTCCTTGTAGCCGTTCTCGAACGACACGACGGTCCGGTGGGTGCGCTGGCCCAGGACGGTGGCGCCCTCGTCGCTGCCGCTGCTGCTGTTGGTGGAGATCCGCGACAGTGGGCTCCTGGGGTGGTGGTGTTTGGGCGAGGCCCGGGCCAGCGAGTCGTGGGTCCGCCGCGGCACGAGGGAGAGCCGCTGGGGCGTGTTCAACCGCGCCCTGCGCGACGTTGAATGCTCGTCGTCGACGTCCTCCTTGTAGTAAGAGTCCAGGTACTGGCTCGGCAGCGGCGGGACGGGCTGCGACGCGGCGCTTTTGACCGTGCTGATTGTTTTCGCATCGAAGGACTCTTCGTCCGAGGACGGGCTCTGGGGCGTCCAGATCTTTTCGCGGTGGGCCGAGACTGCCCTGGAGTTTGTCACCGTTTCCACGCCCAGCATTTTGAGCTTGTGAATGGCCTCGTCGGCAATCTTGTGGCGTAGCCGCTCGAGCGTTCCGTCGAACGCAGAGTACAGGCGCACCTTCTTTGTGTGCCCGTACTTGTACCCCAGCTCGCCTGCGAGCTCGACGCCCACGCCGCCGGCTCCAACAATGCAGATGCTGGATGCCTTTTTAGTTGACTCCTGGAGCTCCTTGAGCGCCGCGCGGGTGAGTGCGCTGGTGCCGTTGAGTTTAAACGCCGGCGACGAGCTGGACGCACCGGTCGCCAGGATAAGTCTGTCGTAGGTAATACTCTCACAAAAGAAGTCATTGACTGTCTTGGAGGTCCCCTCGTCGGTGAGCTTGAGATACGTGAGCATGTCTGCATCGCTGCTGACGCTCACGACTTTGCCCTGGATGAGCTCGAGCTCGTGCTGGGGCGTGTGTTTGGGCGCACTAGGTAGGTGCTGGCGCAGAGTTTCGTCCAGGGGATAGAAGATCTGGTCGCCGTGCGAGTCCATGAGTTCTGGCTCTGCGATCAGGCGGACCACGCAGACGTTCCAGTAGGCCTCCTTGTTGGGCGCGATGACTGTGATTTTGGCTCTGAAGCTGGGGTCGCGGGCGGTGGCCTGCGGAATGACATGTTTGCAGATCACTCTGACCGCCGAGATGGCTGCATAGGAGCCTCCAGCTACGACGAACTGATAGTGTGATGCGGGAGGTGGAGATTCAATGGAGGAGGTGCTCATGGCGCTGTGGCTCGTAGCGTCACTAGACGAGCTCAAAAACGAGGACATTTGACCGAGAAGAGACTGCTGGAGTTATAATTACTGAAAAGTATTAGAAACTACAGAAAGATAGCTAGTAGAACTTTGAATGGAATAAACAATTATCTTGAGAAGAAGGAGTTTTTTTTTTTTTTTTTTTTTTTTTTTTTTCCTTCCTCGAGGACGTCCTTTTTAAACGTCATGCCGAATAATACGGGGCAGCCGCCGTTTTGGGGGCTGGAGAGATCAAAGTTTTCACGTCTGATGCTTACATGCGTGACGCGTGGCCGGTGCGTCCCGAGTCGCCAACGGGTCATGAAAACGTCCAAGCACCAAAAGAACTTGGAGCGCGCGCGCTGTCCACGCGTTCAAATGTTTCCGGGGAAAAAAGTCGTACGGTTGTGCTGCACGCATATGTCGGGGGGACTGCAGTGGAGTACTCAAGTGCTCAAGGCTCGTTTGAAGGACTCGGATATCATGGTGCTCGAGAACAAAGAATTGAACATGAACGATTTGGCGAGATCTGAGATCGACGTCCAAGATCAAGTGCAGGCATCTCGACGATCGAGGATGATATCGCTAGTTGAGGATGATATCGCTAGTTGAGGATGATATCGCTAGTTGAGGATGATATCGCTAGCTGAGGAATAGTAGATGCTATAGTTTCGCTTCAGGGAACTCAGTCTTCGTTTTGTATAAACATTTTATACCAAGAAATCCAAGTTTCTGTTTCTTTGGCGGCGCTAACCGTTCAACACTCAAAGTTTCAAAGCGTCAAAAAAAGGTTTCCGGTCCGAGGAGCGTACCTGGCATGTGGTTACCATGGCTTATGTAAGTTATGTAATGCTGGTTAGAGGACAAATGTGGTTAGCACAGAGTACTAGTACTAGCTAGTTGACTGCAGAACATGAATTTTTGAACGTCACAATCACCATCACCATTGCAATACCAGCAGCTGTGAACTTGGAAAAGCATTTGAACTCTGAAAATCATTAAAACGCAGTGGTAAGTAAATAGTGTATGTAGCCACTATTATTGCATGAGTGAGCATCACTGATTCAAATTGAAGAACTCAAGGCTTTCAACAACAGGCCTGCTCCAAGGTTGTCGCTCAAGTTACAAAACTCGCACGCAAGGCTAAACGTCTCGAAACCCACTATTTCCTGGCTTATTCACTTGGCACTGGTGTGCACCTTTGGAACCCCGTTCCGGGAATTCAAATTGGCCAAGCAGAGTCACTGGAGGAACTTCATATACATGTACAAAAGGGAATCAACGAGAGGACAGTGTCCGTACTGGCCTAGTGTACTATAAACCCCTGGTATAAGAGCAAATTCTTTGACGCTAGTACCAGTTGACACTTGTTGCTCGTTGTGTCCTTAAGAATCCCCTACTTGGAAGAAAGGGGCTTTCTCCTTTACATAGCTACATCACACTTGTATCAGCACTAGAGTATCATTTTAGCGGACGTCTAATGAACAGACTCATCATTACCATTACTAGTCCTTTACGAGACTTGGTGCCACAGGTGATTTGACGGTGGTTCAGTCCGGCTGCTTGTGATATCTGCCATACAGTTGCCCAAGTACTACGCTTTATACATTCACCACTCAAACTACTGCGTCGGTCTCATAAACTACATGCAGAGAGCAGAGCTAAGCCAAGCTGGGCGCGGATCAATTGAGTTGAAAAATTTTGGAGACTTTTAATAACCGCGGCACCTTATACCCGTGGCAGACGTTTCTTGAGCACGTTGTGCAGTTCGACTGCGTCCTCTCAACGATGAAGGCACTGAACTCTTCAAGGCAGTTACTACTACTGTCAACTGGCACTTATAAAAGGAACTTTTTCAATTGGTGAAACGCGATGTGAGACTAAACCAAGAAAGTACTTGAGAAATGAAAATAAATCTGAAATTAAAGTAGTCCGTCGCGCTCAACATTTGGTTGGTCATTATGTGTTTGGTACTCTCCTGGTATTGATTGCTTCAAGCGCAGTGGCAGCAGAAAGATCTACAAGTAAAGGAGTTTTGCCTATAGTCCAGCTGTAATTAACGTTTTTACATGAAAATCATTTGTGCATACATCTGCACAGTCTTCAACAAGATCTATCGATGATCTTTTGTGATCCAACGTCCTTATAGTGATCTCAAAATGTAACTTTCAACTATCGCACACCCTGGAGACTCTTCAAAGTGTGACGTACACAAGACCAGGAGTTATTGCGACCGATATTGTCTTGTTTATATAAATGCCAATCCTCCCATCACGGCGCCTTGGCCTTTCCAAATCAGCAGTACAATTCCAAATAATTCAATCAACTTTGGAAAATAGCTGGAATGAACAGACAAGAAATCGGCTCTGTTTTCACCAACAAGGAGCTAGAGCTATTAGCTGCTATGGACCAAAAGGAACTAAAACGGCACTGTTCTGCCATTCAGGAGATTGGTATTGGTTTTTGAGTTACATCTCCTGGTGGCTTTCTGTTACCTCCTGAATCTTTTGGCGTGATGGTTTTTCTTATTATCCTCATGGTTGTTTTAGCCATGACAGAGATGGGTATTTAGCGTTATGCCAACCTCTAGTGGACCTTCCACTTCTATCCTCAGTGTTTGAAAAAACGCTCTGCTTTCGTGATGTGCCAATGAATCTTATTCACGGTCCTTACGCATTTGACTGTGGTATCTCGACAGTGTTGCTTCCTGTTATAGGAATTGTTTCAGACTCCTACACGCCTACCCAATATCAGACCTATGGAGTATATATCTCAACTGTGTTGGTACGGATTGTTTCTGATATCTGCTGCGCTCTCGTTAACTTCATTCCCAACGTATTAGCCAACGCTGGGCTACTGGAACGATACCATTTATACTTGTACTTCCGCGGTTTATAGGCCTTGTGTCACTGGAATTTTCTCGCCAATGCCGTGGAACTCTTTTTTGCCATACTTGCGTTAACAAACTCATCCTGGTGTTCCCTTGCGTGTCATTTACTCATGTGCGCTCTCTTCGTGATCAGCGCCCACTGAACACTTATCGACAGCGCTGTGACCCCCGCCCATGGCCATTTTCCGGACAGTGCTTCCCATTAGGTTCAAGCCTGGACCAATCCATTTGGCCCGTCCTTGCCGTAGTACATTCCTTTGTAATCTCATGCGCTTTCGCTATTCCCTGTTCCTAGGCCAAGCAACCCTGATGCGTCAGCACGCAGCCACTCGCTGACACAGCACCCGTAGAGGGTTTTGTCTGGAGAATTTCGACGGCCCCTTCCCCCAAGAGCTTCACAAACTCAAAATCAAAAAACCCAAAAATCTGAAACTCACCACATCCACGCATCCTCTTTTCCTCTTCCTCTCCAGCCAACTACCTGCCGCGCGTCGCCCCTTTTCCAGTCTCCAGCCCCAGCAGATATCTGGCACGCCAGTCCGCGAACGACTGTCTAGTCCATCATCGCATCTATCTGCCGCGATCTTCCTCTCGGCTGAAACTTCCCTCCTAATTTCACTCTTTCCCTGCGTTATTAAACACCATGTCCTCTCAAGACTCGACGCCATCGCTAGACTATGACGACGAAATCCATTTCTGCAAAAAGTGCAACCTGGTATGCACCCATGAGGCGTTGCGAAACGTTTCTAACTTACTTCCCTAGGTCCTTGAAGAAGGCAGAGCGTATGAGCTAGGTACGTATCATCCTCCCGCAAAGAGAAACAACGGGCAGAAAAATACTAACTCGCATACATAGGTGGTGACAGATGGCATGTCGAATGTAGGTAGCACTCGTGCTCAGTATACTATGCCATACGTAACGTTTACTAACTGTCGCAGGCTTCCAGTGTTCAACGTGCAACTCGCAGCTGGATTGCAACACCAACCTTTTAGTGCTCGGGAACGGCTCCCTCATCTGCAGTAACTGCTCCTACCGATGCCATGTCTGCCAGAAGAAAATCGAGGACCTTGCAATTCTCACGGGCGACCAGGCCTTCTGCTCCTCGTGCTTTTGCTGCCGCAACTGCAAAAAGAAAATCGACGACCTGCAGTACGCAAGAACTTCGCAGGGCATTTTTTGCATGAGCTGCCACGAAACACTACTGGCCCGCAAAAAGAAAAACACCTCCTCGAACACGCGGCGACGGGCCTCCTCCATCTCCTCCTCATCGCCCTCTGTGTCGCGCTCGCAGTCGTACGAAAACACTGCGCTGCACCTCAAACGAAACACGGGGTCTTTCAAGGACAAGTCCCTCCCGTCCCTGCCTCCAGACGAAGCATCGTCGCTCCTCAACTCGCATAACCATAACCAATCTGTTGGGTCTATATCTTCACCACCAACGAGACCCACCAGACAACCCCCGTTTGATCCTTCGCTTTCACGGAGTCTAGTGCAACGGTCCCAAAACCTGAGTTCGGCTGGACCCCTACTGCAGGCACGAAGCGTCTCGTCCACTTTCGAGAACGACTCGAAGGATTTTGCGCCCATCGTGTCGATCTCGCAGTCCTCCCCAGTGTACACGTTCAACACAAACCAGAACGGAACTTCCAGCACACTCACCGAAACACGCAATAGCATATCCTCCCAAAACCGCCTTTCTTCTTTACCAATAACAAACTCTCTTTCCTCCACACTCACTACTAACGACTGGAATTTAGACTCCAGCGACAAGCCAAACATCTCTTCCTTACCGCTGGATGACAACTTCCGTCTTTCGCAGACGTCTGCTCGCGCAGGCGTCTACCTCGACTCTTCTTCCACCTCGTCTTCGGACGAGCGTCCCTACCATGATGCTGAACTCATTCCCGAGCGATCAAAGATGCGACCCTCGTCGCCTGGAATGGCACTCGTACCTCCTTCCGAGGCTAATGCAGACACGCCGCATGCTTTTATTAATGATACACTCTCCAAATCGAAAGAGGTCAAAGATGCCGATATTCCCCAGATACCCGAGCGAGTCCAAAGCCCCGAATACAATCCCTACTTCCCTAATGGAATTCCCAAAGCCCCACCAAAAACACGTCAAAGTAAAAGCCATGAAGGACCTCCGCTTTCCTTGGACGGCTTGTCTCTAGAAAGTGTAATAAACAACGCAACTTTTAGTGCCACTACGAGGGAACTCCTAGAAGCAAAGAAGCAGGTTGCGGAGCTGGAACAAAAACTACGTGATAAGGATGAGAATAAAGACAATGTGAATGCACTGGATAAACTTGACAATAACATTAGCGAAAAGCGCAAAACTATAGCGGGACTTGAAGCAAAAGGGGAGATAACTAAGCGAGAATTACGCATCTTGGAGGAGGCACGCAGTCGTGGTGCGTCCCTCTCTGATTCCTCAACGGACCTGGTCACCGAGTTCACACACGAAGTAAGCCGCGTTAAAGCAACTCTGCAGGCAGAGATTGAACCTCTTATTGTACAGCGTGATAAAATACAGCAGGAGATCGCAGAACTTACAAAGGCGCGTGATCGGGCGATCGAGGAGATCAGCATGTTAAATATTAAAAACAACCAGTTGCTTGATTTGCACCATGAACTGCACAAGCAGGCAATAGACAAGATTGGTTCCAGATCACAAATTATGTCCAAGGAACCTACTAAAGGGTCGTCAGATAATCTTGCCGGTGGTGTGTTTTCGGACCAGCCCATGGCAGATGAACCATTGGTCACTGTTCTAGACGGCGGCGATGATAAGAAAGATAGACAGCCTGGACGTAGGTTTTGGAAACGTCCCACTGCGGCAGTAGCCAAGGGCGTTAAAGGGTTCAATAAGGTGTTTGCACCTGATAACGGGACCATCTCGAGCGGTCCCTATTCCGAAACTGAGGTTCATGCCGAGCATATTACACATGTCAATGGGTCTTCAGCTGCAAACAGTGCCAATACTAATTTCCCTCCTACTGTCAAAGAAGTGATTACGCGGAGTAACAAGGGACCTCGCAACGGGTGGTTTAAACAGGCGCCTGAAACAGCTCCATCCCTATCATCGAATGTTTCAGGTCCCGCTGCTAAAAGTGACTCCCTGCTAATGGGCTACCCTATTGAAAAGCGCATCCAAATAGAAAGTACGACCATTCCGTTGATTGTGACGAGGTGCATCCAGGAAGTTGAAGCTCGTGGAATGATGCTTGAAGGCATCTACCGCAAATCGGGCGCTCGCTCGCAAATTGCAGCCATTGAAGAGGCTTTTGAGAAATCCTTTGATACAGCTGACTTTGGCGAGGTCCTGAGCGGCGATATCTCTGGTGTCACAAGTGCGGTAAAACAGTATTTGAGATACCTCCCAACCCCGCTTATTCATTTCGACTATTACGACAACTTTGTGGAGGCTGCCAAACACACGGACCAAGCCAAGGCCGTCGAGCAGCTCCGTTTCGTCGTCAACAGCCTGCCGGCGGCATACCGCGATTGCTTGCGGTTTCTGATACAGCACTTGAGTAAAGTTACACAGTACTCGGAACAGAACTTGATGCACAGCCGCAATCTGGCAGTATGCTTTGCACCCACGGTGGTCAGACACACTGATGGTAATAGGGAGCTCCTGGACATGGCGCCGCGAAACGATGGTATGCAATTGATGATTGAACATTACTCGGCCATATTTGCAGACTTTTTATGATTCCATGGCCGCTCCCCTTGACCACTTTAAAAGGCAAAAAAAAAAAAAAGACTTGATTATGATATATATATATAAAAAATGGGATATGTAATTAGAGCGTAGCATTGATGTATTTAATGCTGGAGTTGGATTTTGTTGATTTTTTTTCTTTTCTGTTTTACATATGAGCGGACGTCCTCGTAGCCATAGTCTATATCACCTTATTGTTAAGACGCACGCTAATCTAGCTCCATGTCGTCAGCTCCGGCCTCCCGCAGAATGTCTTGGACCATGCTCTGGGCCGCCTCTCGTGCCGGCGTCCGCTGCAGCACGTTGGCCGGGACCGTGAAGTTCATGGTCACGGGCGGGCTCATTCCGTAGTTCATGCTTGTATCTTCATCGTCGTCATCGAAAAACGAGTTATTGTTGTGTGCATCCATCGCCCCGCCGCCTTGGGCAAACCGGTTCGTGTTGAGCGTCTTCATGGTCGTGTCCATCCCCTCATCGTCGTCCTCGTCACTGCCAAAGTTGTTGGATGCGCCGAAGGACGAGTCGCTGAGCTCGTTGTTGAACGCGTAGAACCGCTGGATGGGCGTTATAGGAGCACCCCCGCCGCCGCCGCCGCCGAAGGTCATGCCGGCCGGTTTCTTGGGCGTCAGGAATTTGCTTTGAGGCACCCGGAACCCGCCCACACCCCCAGTACCCGTGCCCGCAGGCCCATTCCCTGTCCTTGTACTGGTACTTGCACCTGCGCCTGCACCGCCGGCTGCTGCTTTTGGAGTCGGCGAGAGTTGTATATCGGTGTGCAGTTGCGGCGGCTCCAAGCCGTCCAACGGCGAAGAGTCAAACCGTGCCGCAAACGACTGTTTCTTGGCCTGTTGCTCTTGCTGTTTCTGGCGCTGCGCAAGCTCCTTGCTGGGCGTCACGCCTCGGATGCGCGCGGGGCCTGGCGTGCGGCCGGACACGCCGACATGCGGGCTGCTGCCGCCGCCCTCGCGCTTGACACCCGTGCCCGGCGTCATCTGCACCCGCCAGTTCTTGTCCAGCACCCTGTGCCGCAGGACGCCCGGCGTCGTCGTCGCGGCGTGCTCGCGGTGCATGCTCGGCGACTCGTGGTACTCGGGCGGAATGATGTCGAGTTTGCTGTTGAACGGCGACGATACGACGGAATTGAATTCATACCCGTCTTGCTGCTGCTGGTGCTGCTGCTGCTGGACGGGCGTGCGGGGCGGCAGCATTTGGCCGGGCTTGGGCATTCGGCCGCTCGTAGAGGGAGGAGGCATGAACACGCGCGTGGTGGCCGACGGGGGGTCCGGCAGGCCCGTGTCGTCATCGAAACTAGGTTCCGCTTCCTTCTTCAGCGCCCGCGAAGGCGGGCTTCCGCCGAGCACATTTCCCTGCGGCGTTTTGGCTGCTTCCACGCCCTGCGCGTGCTCTTCCATCGTCGTCGAGTCCTCGATCTTGACCGTGCTCTCCTCATACTGCAGCGGCATCATCTGTGTTTCGTACCCTCTCTCCGCCCTGCTGCTGCCGCCCTCTCCCCTGTCTCGCTCTTCCTGCCCGCCCTCCACGCCCGCGCCGTCCTCGTCCTCCATCGGCGCCGCGATCTCCTCATACCCGCTGAGGCTGACGTTCGCGCTGGCCTCCAGGAACGACTTCCAGAACGCCGCGCCCTGCCACAGGTGCCTGCTCTCGGCCCCGTACTGCTCGATCACCGGCACGATGGCCGTGGCCACGATCTTGTGCGCCCGCGCAAAGTTGCGGTCGATTTCCTGCAGCGCGAGCGTGATGCTCTGCTCCGTCTTCTCCAGCTCCTCGGCGTAGTTGATGCGCGGCGGGGCGGGCGCCGGTGCCGCCGGCGCCGGCATCGGGTTGGGCGAAGGCTCTGGCGACTTGGTTCGTCTCTGCTGCTGATGCTGATGCTGATGCTGATGCTGCTGTGAGTGATGTGGTGGAGCGCGGCTGCTTCCTGCACCTGAGCTTGCGGACCGTCCGTGCGCGCTCGATCCAGTGTGCGCTCCTGGTATCCTGCTTTGGCCTGCCGGCAATTTGGTCAATCGTCGCGGTTGGTTATTCATGATTTTTCTATTATTACTGTTGTTCGTCGGTGATTACTGATTTTGTTGATTTTCATACTTTTTTCCAACCTTACGCTGCGAATCGCGTTCCATTAGTCATCAACCATCCTACGCGTCGCGACTCTATGAATCACGTGAACACGGCTGAAACTATTCTTTACTTCAAAAGTTTTGATTGTAATATTTTCACTATTTGATTACAACTTGGAATCCTTAAGCTCCGTTGAAAAGACCTCCGCCATGTCCTCGGCGGCCTCCTCAAGGAAGAAGCGCATACGCTCAACGCCAAGCTTCTTTGACACAATGTTGACTTGGATGCTGTTCTCATTGATCATGTAGGCAAGGCCGAATCCCTGGTCAATGACCTGAGACCATCCGTATCCGTTAAAGAACTCGGATGACAGCTGCGAAGTCGACAGGTACCATGAGCTAGAGTATGTGAAAGTGGGGTCCTGGTAGATAGCAGGGACCTCCTGGCCAGGCTCGAGGAGCTTCTTGAGGCCAAACAGATGACGGTCGACACCCTTGCCTTCTGAGGCGTCCGAGATGTAGGCAACATGGGCGTTAAAAGCCTTGCGGCCAGCAGCGACCTTATCGGCAGTGGTGGCATTGGGGTCCTCCATGGTCTTGACAAAGTCAACAGACTCTACAGAGACGGAGCGGCAGGTCTCAGTGCGTCCGAGCTGGAAGCGGCGGGTGGCAGCAGACTCGTATGTTGGGCGGCACACGCCAAAGTTCTTGTAGTAGGCGAGCTGGATGAGCATCTGGACGTAGGCATCAGGGGAAGCCTTAAACTTCTTGATCAGTCCCTTACCGTAACCCTTGAAGGCAAAGACTGCCAGCTCGTGCTCGCCAATGACGTTGTTGAAGTCGGCGACGGCAGTCTCAATGTCGGAGGCAACCAGGTCGTTGATCACAAACTTAACCTCCTCAGGGGCAGGCAGTGTGCGGTTCTCCGAAGCAGGAGCACCAAAGTCAACCTTATTGTTGAAAATAGCATCATTGATGAAATCATTGATTCTATGAGTAGGGGTGCCATCCATCATAGAATGCTCACCCATGAAACCAGCAACGCCGTTATCGCAGATAATGAACTGCAAAGGCTTGTCGTAGTAACGGTTCGTGCCATTTCCGTGCCAGTATGTGTGAGCACGCTCCTCACGGGTGACAGGCTTGTGGTCGTCGAGGGCAATAAGGAAGGAAGAAGCCTCAATGGCTTCGAGTGCAGCCTTATTGGAGGGGTCAACAGAGAGAAGCTGGGCGCGGAACTCGAGGTACTTGTCACGGTTCTCGGAGGTGAAAGCACCAATAGCAGGGCCCTCGGGCTGGTCCTTGGTGGCAGCATAGATCTGATCGTACTGAGCCTGAATTTCTGCCGTTGACAGTTGCTTACCATCGACCTCATGCAGTACCTTGAAGAATCTGTTCTTTCTTACGACAATCACATGCTGGTTAGCAGAGGGATCATACTTGGTAACATGGTCACGGTTGGCAATGGGTTCACGCGAGCAGTTGAACATGTACTGGTACGAGTCCATGCAAATGGGAAGCTTCTTCATGTATTCAGGCTCCAAAGTGCCATTAAGGACATCGGCTCTGAAGGAAAGCGCGGCTGTTGTGATGGCTGCGGCGCGGGCAGCAGGGTCCTTTCTCTTTTTATCGTCCTTGTAAGAGTAAAAGTATGACACGTAGGGGACCACGGGGTCTCTGTAAGTGAGGTAGGCACCGTCGTTCCACCATTCGTATAGCCAGTTCTTGGTTTTGGGGTCTGCTGCCTTGGCCTCAAGCTTTTGCTGCAGGGCCCGGCCGACACTGCCAGGCTTGATGAAGTCCTTTACGGCAGCCTCAGTCCTTGCAAACTCCTCCTTAGTAGTCAATGGGATAACGGATCGCAGGTACTTTGCCGCAGTCTCCTCGAGAGTGGGGACGGGGAGCTTAGGAAGGGATTCTTGGAACCTCAGCATGGGGCCCTTGGAGTTATCCTCGACATAGCCGGCAGGAAGCTTAGAGGCCGTTGAGGCCAATCTGATAGAAACACGCTGGATGGAGGCAAGTCTCGTTCTCGAGAGCCTGGAGATATTTCTAGAGATCATTGGAGGAGGTGATTGTGGCTAATGAGAAAAAAAGGGAAGTGAAAAAAAAATGGCCGACGAAAACGCGGAGAGCACATGTTTTTATATAAGTTTTTGCGGGGCAGCGGATTTGGCACCAACTGGTTCTCAGCACGGCGAGAAACTCCGGAACCTGCGACCGAGGCCCTGGGCGGGGTGCCATCTGGCATGAGTGCGCGCTAAGCGGAGACCCGTACACTTTTGGTGTCCCGTCTGTGTTTTTCACGGTGCTGTCGGCGGTCTTCGCTGTTAGTCCCCGCCATGCCTCAGGTCCCTGGAGGAGCCTTCGCAGCGTCTCCACGACGAGGCCCACGAACTTTCGAGCGAGACGCTGGCACAAGTTATTCCGTGCATTACGCAGCGCTGACTCAGCAGACCTTTTTGGCTGCGCGACTCTTCCCACCGCCCGCTTAGCCGAGGTGCCACCGAGCCGAGTGCTGAGTCAGCACTGGCACATGGATGCAATAAGCCACTCGAGTTAAAATGTCACGTGATTCTCTATTTATGCTTTTGGGGATCGCCCAGAAAAAACTATTATATAACTCGTCAGCGGAAGCTTATGTCAGATAGTCCGCCGCGCATGCTCGTAGGCGCCGGCGTCATGAACAGCAGCTTCATCTCGGAGCTCGAATAGCCCACAACGCCCTCGAGAGCTCCGTCCGACCGGCGCACCGACAGCAAAATCTGTCGCGGAGTAAGGCTAATGCCTCTGCTACGCACTGCACGTAGAAGCAGCCACACGTAGTCCTGACGAGCCTTGGAATGCATATCTCCGGAGGAAGCGTAGTCCACGCGCAGTGGTCTCGAAAACAGCTTGGAAGTTCCGTTCAGTGTGTGGTGGAGGAACAGCTGCTGCCAGTACTTGGTGACATTATGCAGAACGGCCTCTTGCTCTAGCTCATTCTCTTGCTGCTGAAAGGGACCCTCCAACATCTCGCCCTCCCATAGCTCCTCCGTCGCACTCGTTTCGCCATCGATGGGTAGGTGTATTAAGGTGCAGCTTACTTGATTTTGGTCCGTGTTCACTTGGTGTACCACCAGTTCCACGCCAGCCTCGAGTTCAACGTTTGAAATTGCACGCTGACTGTCCCGCAGGTTCGAGGTCCGCGAGGGCGACACAATGACCTTGCCTTGGAAAGTCACCCCGCTGCGTATCCAGGATACTGCTTTGCACATCACTTGCGTTTTCGAACTCCTCGCCATTACCATTTTGACTCGCTTGTGACTATTTGCGCGTGAATAACTTGCGCTTGAAAGGATCCTCTCGAACGAAATGTGGTCAGCGTAGGGTCTACTGGGCTCGGGTTGAGGGCTTCCAATTATGGCTGGTTCCTCATATAATACCGTTGGGTGCGCGTCTGGGGTATTGTAATCTCGGAAAAAGTTCTCATAATTCTGCGATAGTCGCTCAAATCTTGTCCGCTCCTCGGGAGTTGGTAACTGGAACTGCTCGGGCTCTTCTTCTTCGTGCTGCTGTCTATCAATTTGCTCCTGTAGCTGTTGTAGCTGTAGCATGAATCGAACTTGGGCATCCAGCACTGAATCAGTCAGTAAAACTCCAGACCCCTGAGTCACCGTTGTATCGCTCTGCCCTCCATCTTCGTTTGGTTCCTGGACTTCTTCTGATATGCTCGGTTCAAGACTCAATGGCTGTCGTTCAGAACGTTGAATATCTGGCAGAGGGTTGGCGGGTTGCGGCTGCGATCTTTGGAGCGCACGCGAGATCTCGCCATGTGCCGAAGAACCAACTTCTGCTTCCAAGGTACTTGCAGATGTCATGGTAGACAATCTGGACTGTCGTCTATGCCGGTCCTCAGCTTGTCGTATTTCAGCCAATAGCCATGCCACACCGTTGCCCTGTGGCTGTATTACTCGACGTACAAATGTGCGTTGACTGCCATCTTCCGTCCGATCTTCCGAATCAAAGCCAGGTGCTGGTGCCAGAGGTAAGTGATATGGAGCTAGATCGTTGTGCTCTGTATCACTTCTTTCCACAGGGTCTTCTCTGTTTCGTATGATTTGATATCGATTGCCTGCCTCATTAGACGATGTCCGTGTCCGTCTATTGGCTTGATTGTTTGGAACTCTGGCTGTTCCGAATCCGATATTTGGAGACCGCCAGCCTCGATCAGCCCGTCTTAACTGGCCGATAGCTTCTTGTCTTCTATTCGGCAAAGGCTCGCGGGCAAGTCCTCTCAAGTGCAAGTTCCGACTCCTCCGTTCGTCTAATATCTCACGCTCCATCTCGTCGTCTTCCTCCTCCTCATTTGGCGGCTGTGCTCCGGTGACAGCTTCAACTCTCCTGCGAATGTAGCTCGAGGCGTCTCCCTGGACAGTTTCGGACGACGGCAATTCATGCGTAGGCATGTTTTCTTTGGCGTTCCGTTAGGGGTCGTGGTCGTCGTGAGCGATCGTGGGCTGGCGGTCTGATAAACGAAGTGGAAAGCAAGCGACAGGCAACAATCCTCATTCTGTGACTTTGTGCTTATTTCAAACACAATATTTAGGACTAATTCTGTGACATGGTTAATTTCATGTCTTGTTTTGCCACTGCCAGGGAGCCAATCGACTGCGCGTAATTTTCCAAACCCTGAGTCGGCCTGAGGTTCGGCGCTCGCTGATTAACCTGAAAAACTCGCACAAATCGCTTCACAGGCTTCAACGCAAGCAATCCACCATGTCCTCACAATCCACACTCTGGGAGAAAGTCTCTGGCTTTGTTGCAAAACACAAGGCTGCCGTGATTGTTGGGTCTGCGGTTGTCGTAGGCTCCGGTGCTGGTGCGTACTACTATTACACACTCACCGCCGACAATGGCAAACCCGCCGGCAAAAAGCCCAAGAAGCTCTCGAAACAAGACAAGAAAAAACTCAAAAAGGCCCACGAAGAGACCAAGGATACTCTCGCTGGATTTAATTTAATCAAGGATGAGAATCTGGATGTCGAGTATCCTCAGATTGCTGACTTCGCGCCTGTCAAGGAGCTTCCTGAGGAAGATCGCAAGAAGATCGCAAACCAATTCAAACTGGCAGGTAACGACGCCTTTTCAAAGAAGAACTACGAAAAGGCAATCAGTCTTTACACAAACGCCCTTGAGTGCGCTATTGATCCAATTTTCTATTCCAACCGTGCCGCTTGCTACTCCTCCCTCCAGCAGTACGACAAGGTTATCGAGGACACCTCCGCTGCGCTCGAGCTCAAGCCTGACTACCAAAAGTGCCTCGCTCGCAGAGCTACTACCTACGAAAAGCTGCAGAACTACAGCGAAGCTGTCTTGGATTACACCTCTGTCATGATCCTTTCCAACCTACACGATGCGGGGCTCAACGCCAGTCTCGACAGAGCACTCAAGGCTTTTGCCGAAAAGCGTGCGCTTGAGATATACGAGACCCGTGAAAAGAAATTGCCTTCTCCTGCCACCGTTGCTGCCTTTTTCCAGTCTTTCCAGCTCCCATCTTTGCCTGAAGGAATTGCCTCTCCCCCTGTTGACTCTGGTGACCATGATATCAAACTAGCCATTGAAGCTCTTGCCACTGAGACCACCGAATCTTATAACAAGTCTTTCGAGCTGTTCAATAGCGCCATTGAAAAGAAAGCAGAGCATGCTTCCATTGCCTATGCCTACCGTGCCGTCTTCAATTTTCTAATCTCTGATACCGCAGCAGCAACGGAAGATGTTAAAGAATCAATCGATCTCAACCCTTCGTCTTTCGCATATATCATCCGTGCAAACCTATCCATGGGTGATAACAATGCTACGGCTGCCAGTCTCGACTACGAATCTGCTATAAAGGCCAACCCTGACGATTCCAGTATTTACTTCCACCGTGCACAGTTGGAGTTCATGCTGGGTAAGCTCAGTGATGCCAAGAAGGATTACGAAAAATGCATTGAACTCCACCCTGAATTTGTACTTGCCCATATCCAGCTGGCGACCTCGTATTACCGTGACGGTGATATCCCCAAGGCCATGGAAATCTTCAAAACCCTGTTGCATTCGTTCCCCAACTCGGAAGATGTCCACAACTACTACGGTGAAATCCTGGCTGATCAGCAGCAGTTTACCGCAGCTATTGAACAGTTTGACGAGGCAGTCAAGGTACACAGCAACTCTGCTCTTAACGTACTCCCCCTTGTAAACAAGGCAATGGCTCTCTTCCAGTCTCAAACCAACATTCCCGAGGCCGTGCACTTACTGATGCAGGCCGTCCAGCTAGACCCCTTGAGCGATGTTGCTAACGCCACGCTAGCGCAGGTCTACATGCAGACACAACAAAGCGAAGAAGCGTACAAATGTATGCTCAAGTCGGTCGAGCTGGCTCGCACCGTGCCGGAGATGGTCCAACATCTTTGTATCGCCGAGGCCACTCGCACACAACTGCGACTCCGTAAAGAGAGACCATTTTTGGTGACCAAGCTCGATGCGCTGCAAGCTCAAGCGGCCAGCCAACGCTAATTAAAAACAAAACGAACAAGAGGAGGGACTGAGATATTGGAGCAATAGCAATAGATGTGTACATATACCGAGAGATAATCAAATCAAGCGCGTGGACGGAAAAAAAAGGTCTTCGTAGAAAGTCGAGTATGAAGTGTTGTTTGGCTCCCCCCGGCCTAGCGGAAGTAGAGGTTCGCCAGTAGTGACGAGCAGCCTCTTGGGCTATCGTTCGGGGAAGAGGAAGTTTCGGTGATCTCCCAGGGCCTACGGAGAACCGAAGATTTTTTCAGTGTCAAGACACATGTTCAGTGAGGGGCACTCAGTGTTTATTCAAATGCTGATCCGGGGGTCGTTGGAGAAGAGCAGTTACTATACCACCACCCGCTGGGAGGTGTACCTTTCTCTTTCTTTCCACCCCTGGTGAGTTTTTGTTTTTTTTGCCAGCTCTCATTCTTTTCCTCTTCTATTTCACTTTGTCAATCTTATGCACCGACCTTTGCTTTCTTCTTCTTCTTCTTTTGGTTCTGTTTATTCTGTGTGGATGGCCCAATAGAATCGATACCACGGTACTGCTTATTTTATCAGATGATCTGATAACCTCCCTTCAGCTATGGTGATTTGCCATTTTCTGGCTGGAGATACGCCAACCAGTCCTCTCGAGCCCAATTGAAACCCTGGGAATTTCGACCTCCCGGCCATTGGTTGTTCGTCGTCCGTAGGCTGATTCATAGCGGTCCTGCTGTTGATGACCAGCTTGAAAAATCACCCCACGACGTTTTGGTCATTTTGTTCCCATAAATCAACACTTCTTTGCTTCCTCTCTCCTACACAATTTCCTTTTTTTCATTTTTGCTTCGACATCACCAACGTTGAACTTCGACCTGTTGCCCCAACTTTTCACACCTTCAACACTCGCGCACAATGTCAATTCGCTCAACACTCGGCTCGATCGCGCCGTACCACGTACTGGCCTACGCTTTTCTGTTCGGCGCCACTGTTTACCAGTCCTTTTTCGCCGGTATCATTGCGTTTAAGACACTCCCCTACCAACAATTTAGCCTGCTCCAGTCCAAGGTTTTCCCCATTTATTTCTCAATGCAGGCAATTCTCTCGACTTTCCTCCTTCTTACGAGGCCTGTCGCCTTTGAAGGCACCAGGAGGACGGTAAATGCCGTCTTGGCCACTGTATTCCTATGTACCTTTATTAACCTCCTTATTCTGGCGCCCCTGACGAGGCGCATCATGGAGGGACGACGCAGACAAGAGGAAGTGGACGGTAGGTCATGTCGCGACGCCGTCCAGTCGCCAGAAATGGCAGCGCTCAACAAGAGATTTAAAAAAATCCACGGCTTCTCCGTGCTTGTCAACCTGGCCGCTTTGCTGTCGCTCATTTTCTACTCTGTACTTCTCACGGACGGTCTCTTGAAAGCGTAAAATAATACTCAATTAACTCTATCAAATGAATATATTGCTTAAATAATTAAGAAAAAAAATCATGAACAGTCAACACGACTCGTAAAAGCATAGGGATGGAGGAGCATCTTGTGTGCCAGAGGCGATTGAGATTGCTGTGTGGAGGAGACCTAACCCTCATGACACTTGGCTCGTTATAAGACTCCCTCGTCAGACATTTTTCAATCAACAACACACATCATGACTTTCTTTGGCGTGAGTACTCAATTCCAGTGAAAACACACTTGTCTAACTCATCTAGCGTCTAGCGACAGTGGCCGACTACCCAGGCTTCAACTGGAAAAATCTTGTTCTCGGATTCACCGCAGGACACTTTGCCTTTGAATCTTACCTCAATTACCGACAGCACATCTTCCTGCTCAATGACAAGCCCGATCCCAAGGCCGACGATGCCGCTAAGGAATCATTCGTGAAAGCACAAACGTACCAAGTTGCCAAGTCCAAGTTTGGCATGATTTCGAGTGCCTACAACCTTGTTCTCAATGTCGCTACGATCCAGTTCAACGTTCTCCCCAAGATGTTTGCAGCCGCCGGAACCTTTTTGGCTAAATACGCGCCAAAATGGTTCATCGGATCCTTGCCCCAGAGTATTGCTTTGTTCCTTGGTATGCAGGTTTTGTCCAGTATCCTCTCGTTGCCCTTGAGGTACTATTCTACGTTTGTCCTTGAAGAAAAGTTTGGTTTTAACAAACAGACCAAATCGCTGTTTGTCATCGACTTTTTCAAGGAGCAGCTTCTTTCTATTGCTATTGGTGGCCCTGTTATGGTTGGATTTGTCAAGATCATTGAGTACTTCGGCGATAGCTTCTTTGTATACATGCTCGGCGCCTTCCTTGCGCTCCAAGTGTTCATGATGTCCATTGCCCCGTCCCTCATTATGCCCCTGTTCAACAAGTTTACCCCGCTGCCTGAAGGAACCCTCAAGACCCGTATTGAGAACCTCGCCTCCCAAGTCCACTTTCCTCTGTCCCAGCTGTTCCTGATCGATGGCTCCAAGCGCTCATCCCACTCTAATGCATTTTTCACTGGCATGCCCTGGTCCAAGCGTATTGTGCTTTTCGATACCCTAGTTGAATCCTCCTCCGAAGACGAAATCGTAGCTGTCATTGCCCACGAGATCGGCCACTGGGCCAAGTCTCATCTGTCCAAGACCCTTCTGTTCTCCCAAGCCAACATCGCCGTCATCTTCCTTACCTTTTCGGCTTTTTTCAGGAACAATTCATTCTACACCTCCTTTGGATTCCCGCCCATGGCCCAAAAGCCCATCATTGTTGGATTTATGTTGTTCTTGGACATTCTTAAGCCCATTGAGTGCGTCATGAGCTTGCTTTCGAGTATGCTGTCTAGAAAGCATGAGTTCGAGGCCGATGCTTATGCTACAGACCTCAACTATGGTCCTGACTTGTGTACAGCTCTGACTGTCCTTGCCAAGGAGAATTTGAGTGTCCAGCGTGCTGATCCTCTGTACAGTGCTTATCACCATAGCCACCCCCTGACTCCCGTCCGTATTGAAACGGTTCAAAAGCTTATTGCTGACAAGGAAGCGGCCGCGAAGAAGGAGAAATAAACATATTTATTAGAAAATTGTGCCAATATGTAATATATAACTTACATGTCCTTTTCTCACCTTAGTTGTTATTGGAGGATTTTTCATCCTGTGGCAGCACCGGTTTAGTGGTCGATGTCTCGACGCTCGAGAAAACTGCCGTACCAGTTGATGTCTCCACGGTCGAGGAAACCGCCGTACCAGTTGATGTCTCCACACCGGAGGAAACCGCCGTAGCCTCTTCCACTTGAACCGGTTCGCCAGTGACGCTAGGTGTAGCCGTGCCGACATCCTTCTTCCACTCCTCAACTTCAGCTTGAAGCTTGAGCAACTCTTTCTGGAATCGTTTGCCAAAAACGTCAATGTAGTAAGTGGCGCCGTTATAGCTCGCCCAGAAAAAAATGAACGTCAGAAACGCGGCCGAAATGTGCTTGTTCGAGTACCACAGAGGACAAAGCGACATGGTCAAAAGCTGGTACCCATACTGGATCATTGTGAACGCAACGATGGGTAGAGGCTCCGGCAGACCATTCACAAATTTGCCAATGCCAGTGCGGCCGTAGGACTTGCGCAGGTATTCAAAAGACGTGGCGCGGCCCGCTTTGATCTTCTCGTGGCGTTTAACTGTAATGAAATAGTGGTACAGTGACTGCCAGAACAAGTACGTCAGGGAAGCCCAAAGGACACCGTGGATGACACGCCAACGCTCGATTTTGTCGGCGCCTGGGAAACGCTCACGCTTGAATTCGGGATCCAGGCCGTGCGTGATGACGTGGAAGACTGTTGGCGGCAGGATGTGTATGAACGATGAGGTAGTCTTGTCTAATGAATGGAGTACCAGCGAGTTGCGCCAGGTTATAACGGCCCACGATAGTGTTCCAAAAGTGAGTGCGTAACAGCTAATGAACAGAGGCCCACTGGCGGGAAAGATCCAAATATACACCAAGCACAGGGCGTTCACGAAATAGCACAGGTCGGCCAGAAAGTACTGGTAGTCCTTTTTTCTGTATGTGTAGAATCTGATCGGCAGAAGTAATGCCAGCTCGATAGTATAGAACCAGTGAAAAATGCTAGGGTGATTTCCAATCAAGTATCCCGCGTAGAACACGTTGAGCAAGCTTAAGCTGAATGTTAGCTTCTCAGTCGTGCTAATCACCGTCGCGCTCGTCAACCGCTCTTCCAGATTGTCAACGCGCTTCAGCACCACCCTGCGAAGCCTCTCAAAGTCGTCTTCGTACTTGTCCTTCTGCTTCCGCGCGATCGACCGGATCTTATCTCTATTCTTCTTGACCAGCTTTTTCGTGATGTGGGTTCCCATTGAAAAGGAATCTAGCAGATCCACCATCGACAGCCTGTCCAGTGGGATTGAGAAGCTGCTGTCGTCCATGGAGTTGAGGGAGCTTGTCGAGTTTGTTCTTGTCAACCGGGGAGTTTCTAGGCTGGCTGATGCCGGTGTGGCGGCACCATCAGCCTCCGCTTTACTGTTCACAAGGGGTACACTTGATTCCGACATGCTACAGTTCGTTAGTTTGGAGCAATTGCGCTACAGAGTAGTTTTCTCACGCACTGTTTGAATTGAGCTGGCGGAGTTTGTTGGGGCTTGTAAACAAAAGAATGTAAGGGACTGGGGATCTGAGATCTGCCAATTTGCATGTGATAGCTGGCGCTGGACAAGGGGAGGGTAACCTCCCACCACACGCGCTGAGATGTGCGGACTGCTCGTGAACTATGTAGAGTATCTGGAGGATTGCAAGAGAGTCGCTGGACGTGCTGAGAATCGACGGCATTGAGGCCTTGCTAGTAGTGTACTACAGATGGTGATTATGATGATGAACATACACGTATGCCGGGCTACGTAGCTTTCTTCTGGCACTAAAACTAAAACCTCTAACATACGGCTCGTTCGCTTTCTGCCGTCAGTATCCCCACAGACCACCTCCCATCAGCTTCTTCTCCAGTCTTTCCATTTCTTCAGCGCGTATGATCAATTCTGATCCAGTTCGTTTTTCGCGGGGTGTTCCTGCTTCAGTTCCGTAAATTACTTCATGAGTATCAAGAAACCCCTGCCCTCGTGATAGTTAAATGCTTTTCGACACACTTTAAATGCTACTTCACTGTAACTATCTCTTAAGACAGCTAAATGAGACTCTTAATCTAATTGGTTCTCCTGCCTGGAAGAATAGAATACTCGCTATTCGGATGGTAAGCGTGCTGTTTACTGCATGCCATCCTATTCCAACAGTCGCAAGGTGTAAATGAAATAAACTAATTGTGAAGAGTGGTCATTCGAGAGCCAAGGTGGGGAGCTCACGTTCGTGACATTTCTGCAGGGATTTGGCTTTCATTTTCACTCAATTCACGAACATTCATTTAATCTCCATCATTATTGTCATTCTAATTGCTCCTCAATTATGATATATAGCTCGTTTTGTGCTTGAGTGAATCAAGCCTTTGTTTTACCCCTTTAAACAGACGCAATCTTCCCCAGTCGTGATGCTCATCTCAAAGAGGGAGCTCACTATTGATAGCTAATACTTTATGATATAACTTAGGCACAAACACCTTGAAAATGTGGAAAATATTCATTAGATGACTACTACTCTATCAAGTTAAACACTTTTACTTTTACTTTTGTACAACCCAGTGCACTCCCTCCTTTACTTGGATAACCTTCTTCACTGGCAGATCCCAGCCGACACCACCGGTGCCAATTGCCGCACCCATTCGTGGTACAACCCAGCATTCACGTTTTGTAGGCGCCAACAGTTTCGGACCATATGGTGCACCCAGAGGCTTGGAGTATGTAATGAGTGACGATTCCTTCGCAACGTTGGCAAGCTGTACTGCGGATATGTCACAGAGAACTTTCATGCGGATCTTGCCCATTATAGGGTTTCCATTTTCATCAACCTCACCTGCTTTGCTTTGACTCACTTGAAGAGTATTATAGACGAGATAAGGTGGGGGAACATCGCCAGCTTCAGTCAAAACAGAACCGGGGTGGATGTAGACGTAAGGGTCAATCTTCTCACGGGCATTGTTGCGGTAGCGCGAGGGAAAGAGTGTCATATAAGGAATGGAAATGATTCTGGTTTTAGATTTCATGGGAGGAAGATCCGTAGATATCAGATCTGCTCTCACTGCAATTTGATCAAGGAATCCGGCCGAAATCATTTGTTTTATAGCTTTGACTTGAGTAGGGGAGGGAGGTTCGAGTTTTTCAGATAGGGCGGCAACAGTAGCATTGACGGCATCCGACTTGGTGTTAACTGCAACAATGTATGCAACCTGGCCACGAAGCTTGCGAATTTCCTCCATGACCTTCAACCTTAAGTAGTTGTCCTGTGCAAACTTTTCGCGAGCCTTTGATTTCTCGGCTTCAGATTTTCCTTTAGACCAGTCATAAGCACAGACGGCACAGAGCAGCTTTATCGCATCACTGTTAGCATCACGCGCCGAAAACATAGCGTTGCGTTTGTAGTAATCTGAGCGTAGTTTTCGCTTGAACTCCTTCTGTTCGACAGTTTCTTCTTCCTCATCGCTCTGCTCTTCAAAATCGTCTCGGTCCTCAGAAAACACCTTCGGCTGTTCAACCTTCTGCTCAATTCCCAGCTCGTGCTGGCCAATGAAAGGATCGCCAACGGACAAGCCAGCAACGATGGCAACAATAAAAGGTAAGCAGCCGAGTTGGTCACCAATGATAAGCATCTTTGCAAATCTGGGACTCAATGGGAACAAACTCATACTCTTTCCAAGAGTTGTCAATTTTTCATTCTCGTCAATGGCGCCCAGGTATTTCAATAAGTTCAGGCCCTTTTGCAGACTAGCTCGTTCTGGTGGTGTTGGGAATGGGAAGTTGACTATCTTATCAATACCCATTGCCTTCATGTTTAGTACCAGGCCTTCAATAGGCATCCTTAAAATTTCTGGACGTGAGAATTTCTCAAAATCTCGTTCGTAGACTGCAGACGAAAAAATACGATAGCAGTGACCAGGGCCCGTTCGACCTGCACGACCAGCTCTTTGACCAGAACTGGCTTGACTGATCCAGTTAACTTTGAATTGCTGGACACCTGTTTCCTCATCGTAGACACGCTCTTTGGAGCGGCCGCAATCTACCACATATCTAATGCCAGGGATGGTCAAGGAAGTCTCAGCGACGTTAGTGGCGACAACACACAAACGAGAACCTGCAGGAGGTTCATCGAATACTCTCATCTGATCCTTAGTAGGCAGCAAAGAGTAAAGAGGCAAAACATGAAGTGGGCCATTTGCATCTTGCCCTTCCTCCAAAATTTCATCGAATCCTTCTTCATCTTCCTCCTCCTCAGCCACATCGAAATCATCAATTTCAATGTCGTTTGAGTCAACTCCAAAATCAATTTCCTCAACCTCCGTAGTTGTTTCTTTTTGTAATGCTCTAACAGCCACTGCTTCGGAGTCATTGGCTTTATCATTCTTATTCTTGTAAGGGAACGCTTTACGAAGACGCTTAACCATACCAGTGATTTCATTCTGGCCTGTCAGGAAAATCAAAATACCACCAGGTGGTAACTTTTGGTGAATCTTGCATGTCTTGCGATAAACTTCGTCAAGGTAGTCGTATGGAGTCTTTTTGTTGAAATGCACTGACACGGGGAATTGCCTAGCATCGACCTTAAGAACGGGAGGAGGAGTATCAAACAAAGTTTTGTTCTCAGTGAAGTCAGAAACACGTAGAGTGGCCGACATGATAATAAGCTTCAAAGGCTTATACTTGTCAGGGTTTTCAGTGGCCATTTCACGTCGCATCTTCAGTATACGACTAAGCACGCCAATCAAGATATCAGTATTAACATTACGCTCGTGTGCCTCATCAATAATAATAGCGGAGTATTTTGTCAGTGCAAAGTCATTGCTCAGTTCTCTTAGTAGTACACCATCGGTCATGAATTTGAGGGCAGTGTCTGCTTTCACATTGGCATCAAACCGAATCTGGTAGCCAACACGGCTACCTTTATCGCCAAGCTCTTCACCAACTCTTTTCGCCATACTCACAGCTGCTACTCTTCTGGGCTGAGTAATACCAATCATACCAGGGTTGTCGCTATCTGGGCTACCATAGCCAGCCTCATACAGGAATTGAGGAACCTGCGTAGTTTTACCTGAACCAGTCTCACCACAGATAACAACGCAGTCATTGTTGTGAATCGCTTCCATGATGCGCTGTTCTTCTGCAACAACGGGAAGCCTTAGACGCGTGGCATTAACGGACTCTGATCTTTCGATATTCACAAAGTAGGCCTTTCTCTCATTTTTAAGATGAGCATTGGCATAGTCCACAGGGAGACTCTCTTTATCCTCTGGGCGCTCCACTGGAATATAAGTACCTTCAAACTTTGGAACCTCAATGTTTATTGGTTCATCAGCAGTTTGTTGTTTAGCCCACTCAATGAATTCTTGGCCTTTGGACTTTTTCGGACTGCCGAAGCTCATCTCATCGTCTTCGCTGGCCTCCTCTTCTTCGCTTGATTCTTCGTCATCGTCGCCTTCTTCCTCCTCTTCCTCTTCCTCTTCTTCCTGCTCTTCCTCTTCTTCCTCAGCTTCTTTCACATTTTGCTCCTTGGAAGACGTTTTAGGGTCATCCTCAAATCCATTCCATTCTTCTGATTCTTCGTCCTCGTTGTCATCTTCGCTTTCCTCGCTAGCCTCTGCATCGGAACCTTCCTCAGAATCTTCGCTAGCTTCACTCTCCGATGCTACTTCTTCTTCCGAGGTAGATCCGTCTATCTCTGCCAAATCGATACCATGCTTCTTGGCTTTGGCCACTGCCACCTTTGCTCGCCAGTTATATGAGGTATGCTTCACCTTGGGAACGGTCTTCAGGTTGGCAAACCCAAAACCGCTTCCTACAGGTGCTCTAGGTCGATGGTCAATAAATAAAGACGTACTAGGCTCTGGATCTGATTCGTCGTCTTGCGAAGCATGTTCATTCTCAGTAGTTGGCTTGGAAAATATCCTCTTCATATCTTCGTCGTCTTCCCAGTCCTTCACTTCTCTTTCTTCATATAGAATGTTCTTGGTCTCCTCATTGCCCCGGCCTGTTTGTTCAAGTAAGAGAGCTTCCTCAAAGCGTTGTCGCTTAGTCTCTCCGCCTGCACCAAGCTCTTTTAGACTCTTGAGATAACTGGTATCAACCTTAGACTTGGATAGCTTCTCGAGTAAGACCTTCTTTTCTTCCTTTTTCACTTGTTTTTCCTTGAATTTCCGTTAGCAAGAGCAATTCCAATAAACTAAATCACCTCGTACTTACAATGTATTTATCCAACCGTTTTCTTTTAGTCCTAGACATAGACGTTTCCGTTGGAGGTCGCAATGTTTCCTGCAATTTTCTTTTCCTTTCTTGTTTTTCTTCTGTCGTCATGGGCATGAGAAGTTCGGCATTGACATTGATTTCAGGTTCCTGTTCTTCAGGAGCATCACGCCCATCATTCTCGCCCACTCGTAAATGCTTCTGGCGAGCCTTACGCAGCTTTTCCTGCTTGGCAACCATGCCACTACGGGCCTTTTCGTTAAACCTCACTCGATATTTTCCCATATTTAATGTGAATTATTGGAGCGTTAGGTATAAGCTGGAGTACTCAAAACGGATCAACCTGAATATGAAAAAAAAAAAATTTCGGATAGAGGTTGGGAGTTTACAAGGCCCTTGCCCCGCCCTTACCCACAATCTACCATTTTCTTCTCGATTAGCTGTACTGTGCTTGAACGAAATTCGATTGCAGAGAATATTATCACGGTCTGGAAAATCGGTTTTATAAAATAGTGTGCGTTGGTTGAGTAAAGAATCGAGCAACATGTGCAAACAAAAGACCAAATTATACATGTCATTATCTATTACCTTGTACTTAATTTGAATTATTGATATTGCTCTACCTACTGACTAAATCCAGATATGGGCGTATCTTGCGACAAGATGTTAACGAGTTTGACTGGATCAAATTCAGGTACTATTTTTGTTAGTTATTATCGTAGCCACGTATTTGCTTGAGTATACTTACGCATGTAGGTGCTGGAAGGAGGTAATATTTTCAAAAGATCAATAATGTTAGCCGGAATACTTGGCCCGATATTCGCAGGAGAGGCGCTTCTTCCGCCACTAGGCGACCTCATGTGGCCCTTGCCCTTGGGAGACGAAGGTACGCCCAAAGGCTCGGTGACATCGGCGGTCTTCTTGTGCTTGGCCTTCTTCCGGCGTCGAGACTTTTCGGTACTCTTTTCCTCCTCGCTACTGGAGCTCGACGAGTCAGACGAGTCAACGGCAAGCATTGCGATTTCAGAGCGTTTAGTAGTGGTGAAGTCAAGTGCTTTGATTGGATTATAGCCTTGGGATTCAAAGCGTTTGATGAAGAAGTGAAGAGGCGAGTCTAAAAAATATGTTAGTTTAGAAATCAATGAGAATAGGGAAGTAATTACCTCCAGGATAGAGAACTCTATAGCGGTCCTCTAGCTTTTTGAGAGAAGTGAGCTCTCCGAATCTGGCCTCATAATCCAAAAACTGCTTGTACAATGGTTTTGCATCCTTTGGGTCCATGTTGGAGACAGACTTTTCGAATAGAGCCCTTGCATTCGTATCGTCATTGATTCCAATCAAGAATCGGATATACTCGCCAATATACTCCACGTTTTGGCTAAACCTTTTGAGCCCAATCTCAAAGATCTTTGTCGCAATGTCAGGTTTGTCATTGCGTAGTTCCATAGACGCTGATGCAATGTAGATGTGGTACGTGCTGTAAGGCAATTTCCGGCACTCGCCAAATATTTGGCGAGCTTGAGCAATACCCTCCATACGCCTGACAATAGCCATGAATGCAATGTAAGTGTGAGTGATATCCTTTGCTTTAGTATCCATCAGTTTCTCGATTGCTGTAGCTTTAGGAGAAGCAGTCTCATCTTCAGCCTTCAACGCAGTGAGCTTTTCTTCGAGCTTGGAGTATGATGCCTTCAGATTGGTAAGAAGTGACTTGCAAGTGTTCATGGCCTCTTCTTTCTGACCAGAAAACTCCAATACTTCAGCTGCTTTGAAGCAAAGCAAGGCGCTAGTAGGGTTTGCTTTCATACCCATTTTGAGAATATCAAGAGCTTCTTTAACTCCATCGGTTTCTTGGTGTAGGGCATAATCGGCTGCCTCGAACCAGATCTCAGGATAAAACCACATTGTCATCATGGCTTGCTTGTAAACATATGTGACTCTACTAGAGACGATTGACTTTTCTGTTGCTTCAAGGGGATTCTTCTCTTCCCATTTGATCCAATTCCTCCAGATTTCGATTTGCTTCTCTTCACTTCTGACGAACCGCCTTTCCTTAGGTTTTGTGCTTCTGTCAAGTCCTTGCGTTATATTCTGCAGCTCCCTTAGAGACGATCTCGCCGTCATGTAAATTGCACTCTTTTCAGCCACAAATTTCCTGGCCGTGCTTTTATTGATTCCATTTTCAAACGTATTATAAGCGTGCCATAGGTATTCAACATTGTTCAGCGGAATACAAATAGCCTTTCTGTAAATTTTCCGTAAGCTGTCCATCTGCTGTTGTTGCTCCCAGGTAGTTGGAGTTTCTTTGCTGCGAACGAAGTCGATGTACTGGGCCCAGATTATTCCACTTTCTCTATCAAGACCGATCTTGTCCAACACAAAATCATAGGTTTGCTGAATTGTTGTCCGGGCCTTCTCGCCATTTGTCTGAATGTTGTTCATACGAAGAACGTATTCCAGATACTTTTGCCATAATTTGACGCTGTAAACAGTAGTTAGAGAGCGTCCAAAGAGCTTCTCAACATTGAGGAACTCGCCATGGGCAAGCTCGAGATCTATATATTCAACCCAAATACTGGCCGATATGGGAAAAATTTCTAGCATCTTTTCGTATGTTTCCCTCAATTGGACAATCTTATCTTTAGATTTTAGAGCATCGACGAGAGATTGCCAAAGAGAGATATTATTGGGGTCGTATTGGAGTTTATCTTCAATCTTTCCGATTGTGTCAAGGCTGAGACGCTTGTGTTTCTTGTTACGCATTGCAGCTGGACCAGTAGGAACACCGCTCAGACTTCCAGTAGGCTTGGCCACCTCCGGGGTTCTAGGAAGATTTGGCGTTTTGGGGAGATTGGGTACATTAGGCAACTCTGGGGTCATTCGGTATACTTCAGGGGTGGCAACCTGAGGCGTATGAGGAAGACTGGGAGCAGCTTTTGATTCAAAGGAAGAAGGCTCGGTAGCATTAGACGGCTTCTTTGGTAGGATTGGCGCTGATGGTTCGTACTCATCATCATCATCGTCGTCGTCATTGGTTCGGAATACTGATATGTCTGGATCCTGGGCCTCAGATGCCGGATCAGCTGCCTCCTCAGGCTCGGAATCAATAATGAAAGGATTAGCAAATGTTTTTGCTGGGGCTTTAGCAGTAGCAGCAAAACTAATGAGTGGATCGTACAATTCTGTAGAGGGTGGCTTCGAATGCTCTGTAATAGAATTCTCACTCTCGTTGGCTGGCTTGCTTTCAGCAACTTCAGTCATCACTGTGTCACCTGTGATTTCTTCCCTAGCCAGTTCCTCCACGGGAGCCCCGTTTATAGATTCTTTTTCAATGGCTACTTCGATAGCCTCCTTTTGAGAGACCTCTGGTTGAACGGTCTTGTTTTTACTGGCTTCGCGTTGACTCGCCCCGGGTTGAATGGCCTCTGGTTGAATGGTCTCTTGCTGGATAGACTCTTGTTGAGCGGGTTCTTGTAGAATGGACGTTTCCTGAACTGCGTTTTCTTGCACTGGCTCTGCTTGAACTGGAGTGGGCTCTTTTTGAGTTGATGCGTTCTCAAGCACAGCTGCTGTCTCGTTGTTTTCAGCCACGATACTCACTTCGGGCGACGTTTCCGCTACCGGTTGCTCAGCTTCCGCCATTTGTGTGTCTGTCTGAGCTTCGACAGTTGGCAAATTCGCGTCTTGGTTGTTTTCCATTCTGCCAACGATCCTAAAGCAACAATGTTACGCGTATCAATGAAAAGGAAACCTCAAACACTTTCTTGTATTATCTCTTTAAAACGATTGGAAAAAAAATAAGAAGGAAAAAAAATTTAAAATAAAAGAATAAAAACTCAAAGCAGTTCGGGAACTGTGGTAGGAGTAAGGAAATTGAAATGAAATCGCTTCTAATTGTTCCAGATGTAGTTATTGTGAAAGTTTCGCATCTCATTGGCACTGAGACTACTTTTTTTCATTTCGATCACGTGATGCAAAATATATGTTATGAGGAAGTGCCTTGATTTCGACTCGACAACCCACGAAATGAGCGGAGAAACACTGGAGCTACATATATGGGGCCCCGTAGATGGGCTGCCTTCGTTTTCACCTGAGTGTCTTGCTGCTGTTTGGTACTTGGACTTGACAGCTAAAGAATTACCAGTGAGCATTGTGCAGAGCTCAAATCCTTCCATTTCTTACAGCGGTGCGTACGAAGGGCTTTCTAAGACACTTCTAACATTACAGGAATCCTACCAGCACTGAGACACGAGGGAAAGGTCTACGGAGGGTTTTTGTCTATTGTACGGTATTTGCAAAGTATTGGCCTCAAACTGGATCCTGATTCACCCAAAATCGTCAGCGCGTTGTCGTATATTGACACTAATGTCGCTGCCATTACACAATACATGCTCTACGTTCACCAGCAAAATTATGAATCCGTAGCCCGGCCACTTATTTCGGGGCTTATTCCGTTTCCTATGCAGTATCGGGTTCCAATGCAGCAACGCGGTATTGCACGACAGCAGTGCGCATCCATGGGTCTTGTGGCCGTTGGCGGCTCATCAGAGATCGAAAAGAAGTATCCATCTCTTGGAAAACTTCAGGAGCAGTTGGAGGAAAACAAAAAGCAGGGAATGTTGCATCTTAGGCAAGCAAAGGAGAGCATGAAAGTTTTAGGCTATACACATGAGGTGTTTGATAATATCATGGCTTTGGGCGCGAAGGACGAGTCTGGATGGGCTTTTATTGGTAAAGACGGACGATGGACATCGGCAGACCTCCTATTGGGTGCTCATCTTACTATCCAGACACTTCAAGGGTTTCCGGTTCCTATCGTCAAGAAGTTGCTCAACAATGAGTATCCCGAGCTCTCCGCATTCCTGATACGTTTGAAAGCGGCGTTTGCAAAATCCGAATTTGAGATCACCGAAACAAGATCTGATGACATTCCCTCACTTACAAACTGGGTTACCTCAAGTATAGCAGAACTGCTAGGCTACTAATTGTACATAAATAAAAGTGAAGAGTGATCTATTTACAATACATGGGTGTGACGTACATGCTTTCGGAGTGGCTCCTTAAACTAATTTAGACTGTGAAGCCAAAGCCCTTCATGCAGACTTTGTACTTGGCGATAAGTTGGTCGCACTTGCCGGAGTCCTGGCCGTTGAAAAGCAAACACTCATCACGGAGAGATTTCTCGTCGGTACACACACAGCAGGGCTTCACTTCTACCTAAAGTTAGTTCGTCGAAGTATATCGTCGAGGCAAGTTCAACATACTCTTTTCCGGTGAGGCTGGGCAGTTAGAAAAATATCAAGTCAAAACTTCACGACAACTTACCGTGGCAGGCAGGGGCAGGAGCAGCAGATTCGGACATTATTAAAAAGTCTTGTAGTAAAGTTTCTAAAAGGTTTTGTGTGAAAACAGTCGGAGAGAAAGAAGACTGGAGGAGGGAACGAGCATTAGTAAAAGGCTCTGTGAGAAGATTATTTCATTGAGCTCTTTCTCGGGCCAAAATCAATTCGCACGCAATAGACATACACGTGACCACCTGTCATGTGACCATCATGTGACAAGTGTGGACCCTTTCCCACGTCTTTCTGACTAGGCACACAAGATCGACTGCGGGCTCAACGACGACCTCGATGCTTTTTCTCCGTTCTCCGTCCTCTGTTCCGTCCACTTGCCTTCGTTTACAAAACCAGTAGAATAGAACTCTTCTCTTTATCGCAATTCACAGGTCCTTTCAGCGTTTGCAACACCCTCTTTGGCTCTTCTAATGACTTTGGAATCGCTAATATCCCTCGTCAATCATGCTGCTTGGGCACTACAATCAGTATTCGACAGCCGTTTAATACTGCGGCCGAAGTTGACGCCGTCGCCTCCCCCGTCAGATGGAGATAGTCCTCAGTGCGAGCTACTTGGCCCACTGGCACTGGTTATCCAGGGCACTATGGGTGCGTTTGCTATACTGACCCTTGTCATCAAGCGTAGTAAAGAATCGCCCCAACGGCCGCTGTGGGTGTGGTTTTTTGACGTTTCCAAGCAAGTATTTGGCGCCTTTGGCCTTCATTGCATCAACCTCATTCTCTCCAACTCGCAGAGTCACTCGGATGAACCTGATCAGGACAACAACCCGTGCACGTGGTACTTCCTCAACCTCTTACTAGACACAACGTTGGGAGTGCCCATCCTGTGGTTTTTCCTCTACATAATCCATATGACAGCCTTCCGCGTGGGCGTCACCGAAATCATTTCAGGACAGTACGGCAGCCCGCCACGGTGGTCGGCATTCTTCAAGCAGGCAGGGCTCTATCTGGTGGCAATGGTCTGCATGAAAAGCGTGCTCTATTCAATTACTGAAATGGTGCCCTGGCTGGATGACGTGGGGGCGTTTCTCCTTTCGTGGACCAACTGGAGCCCAGAGCTGCAAGTAGTTTTTGTCATCCTTATCTTTCCTGTCACCATGAACACCCTCCAGTACTATCTCATTGATACCATCATTCAATCGCCCGAATACCACTCCTACGACGAGCAACCCCAAGACAACAAAGACCCTTTCGCACAAAGTAGAGATGTTGATAACTATGGTAGCGTCACCCCTACGCATTATTGTAGCCACCACCACGATGGCTATGACTATCTTGGTCAAAGAGAAGCTGTCGCTGAGAGTCTCGCGTGGCACCAACGACTCCTTAAGGCGTCAGGCGTAATAAATTCTACGCCTTGTTGCATCCCTTCGCCTTCTAGCAGCTCATCGGAAACTGCAGTTGTTTAATTCTGGGACTGCAATGTTGCTCGCTTGTTGATCTTGTATTTGCCTATATTATTTATTATTTGTATTCATCTTTTTCTATGTTCTAGATATCTCCTATCAGCCGTGCTCAGGTTAGGGCTAGTTGTGTTGGGAGTTTATGTAAGCTCGAAAATTTTTATTCCATCTGCGCATCTGCGATTTTACTCGAAGGGTTTTTCACCCATCAGAATCAGAATCAGGATCACCACACGCCACAACGACAAGAATGAAGATCAAAACACTTAGTAGATCTAGCGACAACTACCTACCGGTGCGTGAGGCCGACTCACAACGTCTGCCAAGAAATTTGGACCCCGCTTTGCATCCGTTTGAACGTGCTCGAGAATACACTCGCGCTTTAAACGCAACCAAACTTGACCGGGTGTTTGCGCAGCCATTCGTGGGCCAGCTCGGCGACGGCCATAGAGACGGTGTATACAGTATTGCTAAAAACACAAGGACGCTGGCGTATGTTGCTACGGGCTCCGGTGACGGCACGGTCAAGCTGTGGGATTTGGCACAAAGGGATGAGATTTTATCGGTACAGGCCCACGACGGAATTGTTAGAGGCATGACAGTCGATCATCTCGGAAGACTGTTCTCGTGCGGCAGTGACAGAACTGTTAAAATGTGGGATGTGAGCAATCCTTCTAAACTGCGGAAAAACAAGGGCGCACCAGAGCCGTTACAGACCTTCTTGGGAACATCAGCGTTCTTGGGGGTTGACTGTCACAGGGACGAGTCGAAATTTGTGACTGCAGGACAAATGATCGAACTTTGGGATTCAAATAGGTCAAAACCAGTTAGCAATCTCTCTTGGGGAAGTGATAATGTTACTGCTGTCAAGTTTAACCAAACCGAGACATCCATCCTCGCTTCGGCGGGCTCAGACAGATCGGTTATCCTCTATGATATTAGAACAGCTTCTCCTATCCAGAAGCTGGTTGCCACACTCCGAACAAACGCATTAGCATGGAATCCCATGGAGGCTTTCAACTTTGCAGCAGCTTCTGAAGATCATAACGTCTACATGTATGACATGCGTAACCTGTCTCACTCCATTAACGTCATGAAGGACCATGTTGCCGCCGTTCTAGATATAGACTTTGACCCAACTGGCCAGGAGCTAGTGTCCGGTTCCTACGACCGCACCATTCGCATTTACAAGGTGGATCAGGGCCATTCCCGCGAAATCTACCATACCAAGCGTATGCAACACGTTTTTGCAGCTCGGTTCACAACTGACTCCAAGTTCATCTTGTCGGGTTCCGACGACGGCAATGTCCGTGTATGGCGTACCAATGCCTCTGAACGTGTGGGTGTCAAGACATCTCGTCAGAAGGCTAAGCTCGAATACGATAGCGCCCTAAAGGAGCGCTACAAGCACATGCCCGAAATCCGTCGCATTGCTAGACACAGACATCTGCCTGGTGTTGTCAAGAAGGCGGCCGAGATCAAGCGCATTGAAATTGAGAGTCTCAAGCGCAAGGAGGGCAATGTGCGTAAGCACAGCAAGAAGGGCAGCGTGCCTTACAGCAGTGAGCGCAAGAAACATATTATTGGCACTGCTATCAAAGACAAGAATGAAAAGGAGGGCAATAATAACTAAGCCAAATAATATTTATATCATTAAATGCATGTGAGTGTGAATAAATAAAAAAATAAAAAAAAAAGGAAGAAGGGCCGCTAGGCGGATTAGGATTAAAATTGCAATGCGAAGAAATAAACAAAATATTAAACGGCAAAACACGCGTGACGCGTAATTAGCCAAGGTTGACATCCAGGACGATACTGACATCGGGGACGTTTTCACTGGCCAGATCTTCTAAAAATGGGATCATGTCCAATAGCTCATTATCGTGGGCATCGAAGAACCATGACGACACAGGTACCGCGTGTTGGGGGTGGAATATATACGAAGACGGTGAGTTGTCTATAATGATAGTGTCTTTTAGGGGACGGCCCAACACGGCCAGGTTTTTGACAAAGTTTCCATTGTGGTTGTAGCATGACTCTCTAAACAGTCGGTGAACCACGGAATTGTGAACATCTAGTTGGTCTAGTAACGGGTCGCCGTACTTGCTGACGGAGGCCGTAAACACAACCACTTCGTAGAGCTCGCCCATGCGCCGCAAAAACTCGTCTACGCCAGGGCGTTTTATGACATATACATTGTGAACCTGGTCCTCGATTTGCACTGGGATAACAAAATCGGCGCGTTTAATGAATCGGAACGAGCTATGCACCAGAGTCTCGTCAAGATCTAGGACTAGACATTTTCGGCCCATGTGGACTTCATCAGCCGGATCAAGCAGCACTGCGCCCGGTCCTAGTGTTGACATCAGCACCCCCCGCTCGTTATACATGTTTTCAGTGTTTGTTAAATCAACCTCAAGCGCTACTGCGTTTTCGTAGTCAAGTTGATCTCGCGCTTGAACTTCTAGTTGATATGCTAGTTCTTCTTCATCGGGTTCGGATGTATTTGCGGGTTCCTCAACCTTTGGAAATTTTTCCGGTTCTATATGGGTTTTTGTTGAATTTGGTTTATGGTACGCACTCGACACCGTATGAGGAGCATATGCTTCTGACCGCGTTGCAGATGGTATTTCTGATAGGGAATGTGAGCTATGCCTGTGAAGTGAGTGTAGTGACTTGGTGGGAGCAATGGTTTTAGCTGCTTGTTGCGCCCTGGCGCCTGCGGACATGGTCCCTGAAGGACGCGTTCTTGGTTTAGAGCCATGTCCAGTATTAGCAGATGCTGATTTCGGAGATGACGACGATAAACACGAAAATAGCTTTAGAATGCCTCGTTTCTTCTTGGGTTCGTTGGTGGACCCCGGCCGGCCGTGTCGACCATTTGTTGGAGGGCCGGTCGAGGGGTCGGGAGAGTTTTCTGCGGCCGTAGTTACAGCTACAGTGCTCTGGCCTAGAAGATTAGTGATTTGGGACGCAGCACGCAAAGGCATAATACGTACCCATACTCATATGTGAGTTGGTCTACGTGAAAGCGAGGAAATAAAGCAAAGCAGAACGCGACGTAGTGCAGTGGAAGGGCAAAAGGGATGGCGGTCTTGGAACGGTGAAGGTGCAAATTGGGGGGCTCCCAAGAACCATAGCATGAGTCATCTGGTTGTCATCATTTGTCATATCCCTTATGTCATCTTTGTGGGATGATTGAAATTGGCAATTTTTAGCCGAAAGGAGACTTTGCCTGCTGCCTCTGCATACATAGTAGAAAAAGAAACAGGCCAGGGCTGTGAGGTTCGGAGGACGCAGCACTAAAATATTTGCGCAGACTCAATAATATTAGGCTTAGCGAAAAAACTCTCGATGTCGCCATAGACACAAATCAGTCTGGGCAGCCAGTGCACCTATTTAATGCTCTCCCGTAAACTTTCTGCCTCCATGAGTCTTTCATTTCTGACAGACACTTTTCACACACGCATTATAACGTCTTGCTAGCTTGCCCATGACAATGACAACTACAGAAAACAATAAACCATGGCTGGTGCAGAAGTTTGGAGGCACCTCTGTAGGCAAAATGCCTCTCATCATTGCCAACGAGATCGTCAAGGTCTACAGCCAAGACCATCGGGTCGCCGTGGTGTGCTCGGCTAGATCTACTGAAGTCAAGAGCGAGGGCACAACAAGCAAACTCGTGGCCGCTGCGGACCAAGCGCTGGCAGGCAGCAGCTTCAAGGAAACCGTGGACGAAATTAGAATGAGTCACCTGCAGGCTGCAAGGGCAGACGTCAAATCGAAGGAGCTTCTTGAGCAGCTGGAAGAGCAGGTCAACAAGGAGTGCGACGCAGTGGAGGCCATCATCGCAGCAGCCAAGGTCATTGAGGAGGTGAGTCCAAGGACCATGGACGCCATTATCTCCGCCGGTGAAAAACTCTCGTGCCTCTACATGGCAACCCTGATCACTGATAACGGTCTGCCTGCCCAATATGTGGATCTGTCTCACGTGGTCTCTACTTCCAACACTGCAACGCCACGAAAAGGAAGCACGCTGGATAAGCAATTCTATAGAGATTTGGTCGAGAATATCGGCAAGGCGATCGCCCAGTGCGGCGATGCAGTGCCAGTCATTACAGGATTTTTTGGATCTGTACCCGGCGGCCTTCTGGAGAGCGTGGGTAGAGGATACACAGACCTCTGTGCAGCACTAGCGGCTGTGGCCATGGAAGCAGAGGAGCTCCAGATCTGGAAAGAAGTTGATGGTCTTTTCACAGCTGATCCCCGAAAAGTCCCTACTGCCCGGTTGGTGCCTTTTGTGACGCCAGAGGAGGCAGCCGAACTTACTTACTACGGCTCAGAAGTCATTCACCCTTTTACAATGGAGCAAGTCATGAACGCCAACATTCCCATCCGCCTAAAAAACGTCATGAACCCACTGGGCGAAGGCTCCATGGTAGTTCCCCAAAATGCAGCCGTTGCCCCACTGCCTGCTTCTCCTTCGTTTGGCATGGAACAAATGTCATTTTATGATAACAGCATGTCGGGCCCTACGGCTGTCACTGTAAAGAACAATATCATTGTTCTTAACATTCATTCAAACCGCCGCGACTTGTCGTACGGATTTCTGGCTCACGTTTTTTCCATCCTTGACAAATGGATGTTGGTAGTAGATCTCATTTCTACTTCCGAGGTCCGCGTCTCTATGGCTCTACAGTCCACGTTCTCTGAGCAGCGTTTCAAGGACGCTTTGGCCGAATTACGCATGTACGGAACGGTAGACGTAACCCAGAAACTGTGCATTGTTTCACTCGTTGGTACAAAAATGAAGCAGTCCATTGGAACGGCTGGAGGAATGTTTACCGCGCTTGCTGATGCTGGCGTCAACATTGAAATGATTTCGCAGGGCGCCAGCGAAATCAACATCAGTGCAGTCATTGAGCAAAAAAACGCTTTGAAGGCCTTGAACGTGCTGCACCATAAACTGTTGTGCAAGCCGAGAACTCCATCGCTACTTAACTTGAAAGAACTCAATCATTGACATTAAATTTGATTTCCTTTTGTTTGTTGGTTATATTGTAGATTATTTTAGAAAGCAAAAATTTGATCCTCGAGCTTAGAGACAGGGCGGGCCTTGGTGTATCCAAGATCAACTGCTGCCTTCTTGATGGCAGAAATCATGGGAGGAGGGCCGCAAAGCAAGAGTTTAACATTGTCTGCGGGCTTGGAGGTATTACTCTCAATGATCTCCGAAGTAACAAAGCCAGCACTGCCCTTCCAGCCCTCAGGAGGGTTGTTAAGTACGTAGTGGACATTAATGTTGGGAAGTTGGGACAACTCATCAATTTCCTTTCTCAAAAGAATGTCATCTTCGTTCACATTGGCATAGATCAGATTGACCACTGTCTTGTCCTCAGGGTTGCGTGCAATGGCCTTCATGATCTGGTACATAGGAGTAATGCCAGTACCCCCAGCAATCATGTTGAAGCACTTGACCATGTTAGGGGTGTAAGTGAAGGCGCCCTTGGGGCCACGGACCTTCATGGTAGAGCCAATGTTCAGACCAGCAACGTACTTTGAGATATTTCCGGTGGGGTAAGACTTGATGAGGAGATCAAAGTAGCCCTTGTCCTCATCGGAAGAGGTTGGTGTGTACGATCGCATCACCTGCTTGCCATCGATGTCGGCGACAAGACTCACATGCTGGCCAATCGGCAGACCCAGAACGTCGGTAGGCTTGGGGAGACTAAAGCGGTAGACTGCAGAGTTGGGGGAGAGCACTGTCTTCTGGATGAGTGGGAATTCGTTGAATTCAACTGGGTGAAGCACAGACTTGGACGAGACGGAACCCAAGTAGAGGTATCCCGCAACAAGAAGGGCCACAGTGACGCCGGCCACAGCCAGGACTTGAATGGGAATTGACATGGTGATGAGGACAGGGAAAGGAGAAAGGACAGAGTTGAATTTGAAAAACCGAAGAATGAAAAGGCCAGGCCCCAACAGTTGAGGAAGCGCGGCTCGCGGGATGAACAGGGTAACAAAAGAATTTTGACTTTTTTTCTTAGGCGAGGCAAGAGAACTAGCAATGAGGAATGCGAGAAACACGAGATAACACGTCTGGTGAAGGTTCGTTTCGGACTCTGATAGGGGACACGACGTACCGGGTACCAGGCCCCGGTTTTCAGGTCGTGTCGGGTCTGGGCCTTGCTGACGCCAGGCTCTAGAGCCTCGAGTGGGCACACATTCCAGTCACGTGGCGTTGTTATGGCTACAATTTTTTCAACGCTTGGAGCAAAAAAATGAAAACAACATTTGCAGTCGATCTAGGTAACGACGACCACCATCACCGCCAACTCAATTGAATCAAGGATCGCCTTCGCCAGTTATGTCCTTTGAAAACGCGTCGTTTGCAAAGTCTTTGTACGCATCGGGAACTCCCCGTAAGCAGTCTCAGCAGACTGCCTCCCCGCAACAGACCTCGACGCCAGCAGGTCGATTCTCGACGCCTAATAAGAGTATACGAACCCCCCTCTTCCAGACCCCAAGTACAAGCTTCAGTGTCTCAAATCTGAGCGGAATCAGCAATAACAGTCCGCTGGCGGGTCGTGGTTCTGGCCCGTTCAACAAACCCCCTGTAGCAACGACCAAAGTCACGCCTAGCGTTGCAGAGCAGCACAAGGTCGAAACCCCAAAGTTCGATCGAACGTTCACGGGAAACACGAGTTTGATGTATAGCTCGACCCCAGTGAAAGCTAATACCTCGTCGTTCATGGAGAGCCCGAGCAGGTTGGCTAGCCCTCCCATGACACCAGCGGGAAAAATAAGATCTGTCGCCGCAGAAGAAACGAGCTCACCTTCTCTCTCTGCAGCCGCAGCAATCATGGCTGCTGGAGGGTCTCTTCCTTCTACGCCCAACGCTGCAAAGCCTTTGAAGCCTTCAACTGTGCCAACTGGTTCTTGGGAGCACCCCGATCTGGCCGTGATTCAAAACCGTACCATCAACAAAGAGCAGGTTCTCAAGACTGTTTTTGTCAATATTGTGGGCCTTGTCCTTCTCAATGTGCTCCTCCGTGGCGTCCGCACAACCAACATTATTCCTGATAAAATTCTCAGTGAACTTGCCAAGTTCAGCCATATTGGCTTCTATGTAGTCACTGCTCTCCAGTGCCTCTTCGCATTCAACATCTCCTGGAATGCTTATAAACTGGTAAAGCCTCAGGATACATTTGAAGACTTGCCTTTAACGCCGTCGCAGCGTAAACTCATGGGTCTCCCTGAGTCGCCCAATGCCAAAGTGCCAGAACACCCAGCGTCACCTCCTCGCTACCTCAAGTCCAGCGCTCAAACACGTTACTCCCCTCGTCCCCAAACCTCTTCCTCTCTTACCAACTCTCCTATTACCGCTAGCAGCTCCTCAGCCATCGCCGCTCGAAACACTTCGTTTAACAAATCTGTCAATACATCCATCGTCGCAACCCCTTCAAAGTCCACATTATCCTCCTCCTCCTCCGCCTCCAAGCTTGCTCCGGAGTCGCCACTTGCTGGCCTCAGCCGTAAACTCAACTCTCCTGCACCTGCTCCCGTGTCTACACCCTCAACCAACGCAACTTCTGCCCCTGCCTCGGTGCGCCCTGCCCCAACTAGCACCCCCTCCCGTGCGTCCACCCTCCTGAAACAAACCCCGGGTCCAGCCCCATCCTCTGTGACCAAGGTCCCAGAGAGTCCTATGAGCCCGGCAGGCAATGCTTCTAACGTGTCGTTTACGCCGAGCGGGCGCTACCGATACATGGCCGAGTCGCCGAACAGACATCGAAGTTTTAGAGGCGTTAATTGAGTAGAATATTAATATAATGGGCACCTGCAATCTACTTGTATATGAGTTCTGCATTCACCTAATTAAGGATAGAAAATAACGAGTTTAGTTCTAGTATTCCTTTTAAATCTTTGAATGTTATTTGAAGAGCGTTGTAAATCCGTTTGTTCTGAAATTCAGGAGGATTGCAGCTTGTGCCATCAATAGTACTTATTTCCTCTAACCTTGTTTCGCCGCCGTGTATCGTTGGCCTTCATGCTACTCAAAGTTTAACCTTTATAGTGCTAATATTATTATCGGTTAACTTGAACTGGTACTTTCTGAAACACGCAGTGTCCACATCTAATATATATTTCTAAGCGAACTATAGCTCTAACTCTGTTTGAATACTCTAAAGGTTACTTGATTACCAGTAGCCGGGGTGCAGGAACTCGAGCTTCTTCTTGACAATAGGATCAAGCGCAGCAGGGGCCGTGCTCATTGCAAACTTCATGCTGCCCTTGAGCGTCTGGCCAATGCGACCTTCCTTGATCTCGGGCTCCAGTTTCTCAATGACAGCTTCGATGAGCTTGTGAGCGTTTGCACTGTTAGCCTTGAGGTTGCCGACGACGGTCTCGACAGTAACAGGCTCCTCTTCCTCTTTCCACGCGTCGTAGTCGGTCGACATACAAATCATCTGGTAGCTGATCTCCGCCTCCTTTGCGAGCTTGCTCTCGGGGACTGCGCTCATGTTTATCACGCTTCCGTTCCAGCTGCGATAAAGCCAGCTCTCGGCACGGGTAGAAAACGCGGGGCCTTCCATGCACACCAGCGTCAAGTCCTTGCCTTCAGTGGCCTTGGAGTGAAGCTTCGACTCCTCCTCGTAGGCGTGGTCATGCGCAACCTCCAGAACATTAGTAAACTGGCTAATGAACTTGCCAAGCTCAACATCAAAAGGTTCGCCAAAACCAACGTGGGCGACTGCGCCCTTCTCAAAAAATGTACTGGGTCTAATTCCCTTAGTGCGGTCAATGATCTGGGTAGGGATGACAAAATCACGGGGTTTAATGTGTTCTTGAAGGGATCCCACAGCGGAGAAAGCCACAATGGTGGTCACACCGATGGATTTAAGAGCCGAGATGTTGGCGCGCGAGGGGACGTCACTAGGCGAAAACTCGTGATTAACACCATGGCGGGCCAAGAAAGCAACAGGGAATCCAGTTGCTGTGCGCGAGATGATGATGGGTGAAGAGGGGGTGCCCCATGGAGTCTCGATGGTGAGCTGTGCGACGGGGGTCAGGCACGAAAGTTGATAGAGGCCAGTTCCACCAATAACGCCCAAAAGGACGGGTTCTACAACGTCAGAAAATCCATGCCATACCGAGTATTAATACTCACCATCAAACGTAGAAGCAAGTCCGCTGGTCATATTAATTAAATATTCAATACAGAAGAAAGAATATCTAGATGATGTTTGACACAAGATATATACTCAAAATTTCCGGGGTTAGGGCGACAAGTTCCTGGGCCTCGACCAAACAAAAGGCTTGGCATGCTCACGCTGTGGACGGCGGTTCGAGTTTCTTATATTCGTGAACGAGACCACGAACAATATCTCGCGAGTCCTCGAACTCAGCGAGACCGTTCTCAAACATGCTCTGCTTTTTGTATGGGTCCAAAAATGCCTGGCGTTTCCAGAGGCGGTCGAACTGGTCGAGTGTGCGCTGGAAAAGGGAGGTAATGCTTGTGTGATTTGCAAGCATGAGTCCCGAGATACGAGATTGATGATTGTTTGACGGTAGGTACGGCGATCGTCTCGAGAGCGAAATTTGGAGAGAAGTTGGTGCAGAAGGCATAAAGTTTGCGAGATTGCGTTCGCGAATACGGAGCAGAGATTTGTGAATGTCTGTGGGGTCGACCTCACCTTGGATAATGTTGAGAATAGAGAGGTAGCAAGAGGATTTGGACTGGCCAGTTGAGACCATACGGTTTTTGGGTTGTAGCAGCCTGCGCATTACATCCAGAACCGTTGTCTTTCTGACCAGTTTGGCTTGGTCAACTGTGTCATTCGTGAAAGGCGTGTAGGAAGTCATTAAAAAGTGGCATTTGGGTATAGGTATGAGCGAGGCCATGATACTGGCCAAGTCATTGTGCAAGTAGCCTGGGTACCGTAACGTCGATGTACTTGCAGACATGACTGTGGACACAAGCTGGTTTGTTTGTTCAACTGACGGACTTTGGACGTTGAGGGTGTCTGCTGCGATACGCGTGAGCGCGCCATTGTCCAGGACAATAACCGAATCAGCATACAACGCGAGACGTTTGAGCGTAAGCACGCTATTGTACGGTTGCACCACGACGTCAGACACTTGCTGACTCTCTGGGAACACGGAATAAGTCTGGATCAATTTTTTAGGGAACCGATCGTTAATATTTTCCAGCAGGAAAGATCCAATACCGCTTCCTGTTCCTCCTGCAATAGAGTGCAAGAGCATAAAACCCTCCAGCGAGTCAGAACCATCAGCCTCTCGATCCAACATATCCATGAGGTCGTCAATAATGCTCTCACCTGCCTGGTATCCAGCTGCCCAGTTGTTTCCTGCACCACCGCCATGTGGAGAAACGTAAATGTTCTCTGGGTTGAATATCTTTGCGTACGTGCCCGTCATAATAGAATTAATGACTCTGGGTTCGAGGTCAATCAATATTGCGCGTGGAATATACCTTGTGTCATCGCTCTGGTAAAAAAACACGTCCTTGCGATCACCACCCGCTCCGTCAGCAGCAAAAGGTTCAAGGGTGCCGTCAGCTGAGATGCCGTGTTCAAGGCAAAGCTGCTGCCAGAACTGAGATCCAATTTGGTTTCCGCACTGGCCTGTCTGAATTGAAATAAGCTCTCTGCTAATGTTAGTAAAGTTCCCAGTTTCTCATTTCGCTGCCTGTGGGATTATCACGTACCTTGGCATTTCGCGTTTGGTGGTTGATTGATCACGATTTTGGCGGATTTTGGTGTTTTGGCTGATCCAGGTGGGAATGATGACCGTATGATTAGTTGTGATTTATAATCAATTAGTCTATTATCTAATCACTTTTGCTTCTGGTGGTAATTTTATAGGCAGGCGTATTATCAATCACATATTGAAGAACACTAGAAGTAGCTTATCTTGAGTTAAGCAGTTCAAGACCCAAATTCTCCAAGGGATGGAATTTATTATTTACTATTGATAATGATCAATTGATGTTGCTTATGTTATTACATGTATATTCTATTGTTCTGGAACCAATCTGATAGATGGCTCGTGCAAAGTGGAAGAAAGGGTCAAAAGCCTTGCTCGCACAGGCTTCTCTCAACAGCGTGTTTATGACTGTTAACAGATCAGCTATTTGGCGGTAATCACCAATGACCTTAAGATCTCGGCTAAAATGAACCTCCAATCAATCTTTCTCATATTCTCAAGTCATGATTGTTTCCTTTTACTCTTTCGCTAGATATCAAAGCAATTTTAACGCACGGCTGACCCCACACCAGTTGAGTACAAATTCATTTGACGCTCCACCATCTTTGGCATTGCTAACTTCACTCCATCTCCCTACCTATACTATTTACAATATAGCCAACATGTCACTCAGCAAAGCTCTTAAGGTTGCTCTTATCCAGTTCACCGTTACGGCGGACAAAGCTGCCAACCTTACCACTGTCCGCAAAAGAGTCACTGAGGCTGCGTCCGCAGGAGCCAAGATGGTTGTCCTACCTGAGTGCTTCAACTCGCCTTATGCCGTCACCGCTTTCCCAAAGTACGCTGAGACCATTCCATCAGGAGAAACCACGCAGTTTCTTAGTAAACTGGCCAAAGATTCCGGTGTTTTCCTTATTGGTGGCTCTATCCCAGAAAGCCGTGATGGCAAATACTTCAATACAAATGTCGATTTCAGCCCTACCGGTGAGATAATTGGCAAGCACTCTAAGGTACATCTCTTTGATATTGATGTTCCTGGAAAGATCCGTTTCATGGAGAGTGACGTCTTGACTGGGGGTAGCGCTGCCACTGTCGTGGATCTGCCAGGCTACGGTAAAGCAGGTGTCGGCATCTGCTACGACGTCCGCTTTCCTGAGCTCGCTTTGGCAGCTACCAGCAAGGGAGGTGCATTTGCAATGATCTATCCTGGCGCTTTCAACACTACTACCGGTCCTTTGCACTGGCAGCTGCTGGCTCGGGCTCGCGCCGTTGATAACCAAGTCTATGTGATTCTCTGCTCACCCTCCAGAGACATGACTTCCAGTTACCACGCCTATGGACATTCTCTGGTCGTAGATCCTTGGGGAAAGGTACTGGCTGAAGCTGGCGAGGGCGATGAAATCGTCTACGCTACGTTGGAACCTGAACCTCTTGACTCTGTGCGCGCCAGTATTCCTGTCCTCACCCAGAGACGCTTTGACATTTACCCCGACGTTGCAGCCAATGCCAAGTTATCTAATAAGTAAGCGCTTCCTTTCTTCCTGTATCTCTAGCCCCAATTGTAATGGCGTTCATCATGTATCGTATATATTGAGTAATACTATTGATGTCAGTGCAAACTTACAAGTCCCAACTCCTGAATCTCAACTTTCCTACCACAGCATTAAACCTGTTTTCTATGGAAGCTATAAACATGCGCCGCAGAACGGTCTCGACGTCTTCGTCAAAGTCCAGTGTTACGGGCTCATTATCCGGATCTCTTGTTAGCGAACAGGAGCTTGACGCCCTCTATGATTTCCTTGCAAAAATCATTTTGCTAGGGCCTTCTGGCTGCGGCAAGAGCTGTATCCTGCATCGCTTCGTCAAGGACGAGTGTAAGTGCTATGAATACCCGAAAGCAGCTCAAAGACTAACAAGAAACAGGGAAAGTTCTCACAAGCCAAACAGTAGGAGTGGAATTTGCTAGCAAAATTGTCAAAGTAGGCCAAGGGCCTCGACTTAAACGCCTCAAACTTCAACTGTGGGACACGGCAGGCCAGGAGCGGTTTCGTTCGCTAACCCGCGGATATTATAGAGGATCGGCTGGCGTCCTTCTTGTTTATGATATTACTTCGCGTGCATCTTTTGCGGCGCTTTCAGACTTCCTAGCAGATGTGAAAGCCCTCACTGCACCAAGCGTGAGCATTGTTGTGTTGGGGAACAAGGCAGACCTAATAGACACATCGGATCCGACTCAACTAGTGCCAGAGAGTGAAGTTGCGGACTTTTGCATGGACCACAGCGGTGGGCAGGGCGGCCCTTCCAGTTACTCCAAGAATTCAATGTCGTCTTCGTCGGCATTCCTAGGATCAGACATTTCGTTCCTTACCACATCTGCACTCACAGGTGAAAACATTAACGAAGCATTCCGGTTGCTAGCAGGTATGATTTTAACCAAGATTGAAATGGGTGTAATTGACCCGGAAAACATGGACTCTGGTGTTCAATACGGAGATGTTCCACGGTGGGACAGGTCTTCGCGACGAGGCTACGGTGGAGGCTCGTCCTCCAAGACGAAAAAGCATGGGCGGTCGCTAACGACTTTGGTTGCTGGGTCAGGCCATCTTGGTGCTGGCGGTGGTGAATTTCAGAGTAGACTTCAGAAGAACCGAATAGTGCTTGGAAGCCGAGCTGAGAGAGACGGCACAGTCTCTCTCGAGCGCACGCACAGTTTACCGAATTCACCGCTAGGGTCGACACCGCCTTCTTCTGGTAATATTTATGGGCGGTGTTGCTAATTTTCTTTCATTTCCGCTATCTGAATGCCGCGTTTTTCATGATTCCAGTTCTTGTATCTTTCGTCCTTAACGCTAGCCTCATATATTTTCGTCCCATACATTTAGTTCCATAGTTGTATTAATTTATTTTTCATCTTCAAATCTCTGTTGTCACCAAGAATTTTTTTTTTCCCTCTCAATTCCTTTCTCCAATCTCATACTCTACTGAACTATCTGAATCACCGACTCCAGCGGATATTCTTGATTTGTATCCACGTCACTTGAGGCCTCTTGTCGACTGCCTCTGTGCAATTCAATTGCCAAGGGCTCACATACATTTATTACCACCATTACTTCCAAGGCCCCTTAACCTCCTTCTCCTCCTTATTACCCAGCAAGAATTCCACATAAACCACCATGCCGACACGCAAGGCCTCGTTGCCATTTACCTCCGGCTCTTCTTCATCTTCATCCCTTCCGTCTGAATACAACGATCCTACAATCACGCCAGCCAATGTCCAACAGCCCCTACGTCCCAGTCGTTCACATGTTACACCACCTGCCCCCACACCAATTGATTACAACAACTCAAACTACCGCGCCTTGCTAGCTAGGAATGATGATGATCTTTCACCTTCCTCGTCTCAGACCTCGCTCAACAGCTACTTGCGCGGCACCACCTTGGCATATCCAGGTTCTGCTTCCTCACAAGCAGCAGTCAGTAAACAGCAGACCACTAACCATTCAACCTCTTCGTTTTCATCACCCAACTCCTCGTCCGCCGCTTCTGTGTCCTCACATCACCACCCGTCTTTCGGTTTCAACTCTTTCAACCGGATCAAAAATACAGTCATAAACCGCAAACGCAATAAGACCGGCAACGATCCTATCAAACCAACCATCAGCTATCCACTGGAGATTAGCTGCCATACATCACCCCAAACAACGTAAGTAGATCAGCAGGGATCCCTCTTGGATCGGCTGTCTCCATGTCGAGCTTTTCTGATTCAGTTCAACCCTCTAACCTTAATCACATAGACCGCCAACGTTTAATTCTCGTTTTGTGAACCCTAATGCTGACACGGCGTCTATATATTCCTCCACCAACTCTAATGGCTCTTCTACATCTGCTAATCAACAACTACAAATGGCTGGCGATGCTGTAAGCATCAACTCCACAGCCTCGCTGCCACCTGTACTTTCGACTGAGCTCACTGTACCATCAGCCAACCGGATAGCGTATAACGCACACAGTGCAGCTTCGTCTACTGGCGTCCCCGATCCGTCTTCTCGCAGCATAGGTGAGACGCGCGGCGCGTCCATGGCAACCGACACTCATAAGCCAGCATTGTCAATAGGGTCTATGGGTGAAGGCACAAGGTCCCTGCCCTCGGACGACAGCAGCCTTTCGCCAAAAGCCGTGTTTAGCTCGCAGAGCTTCAGTCGGTCCCCGGACCCAAGTCCCTCACAACAAACACAAGGTTATAGAAATCCAAGCAAAACCGCCAATGTAGCGAAATCACAGTTTCTGACAATCCAGGATCTGCAAGAAGTGTCTCCATTGACTCCTTTCTCACTCGCGATGCCCGACACGGCGATAAATCCCAAAACTACCCCGACCGACCCGAATTTCATATTCCATACTCAACCGTCCCCCTCAAGCTACGATCGCCAGCCTCTAAGCAACTCTCGGAGACCCTCGTACGCTTCTCAAATGACAACATCGTCTATAGACTCTTCCAGGAGCAGGAGGATTGAGAGTGATGATGTAAGCTTCAGAAGCTCAAGTCCGGCTGGTGACGAAGAAGCGGCAAGTAATGCTACTTCCCGAGCCAATTCCACTGCAACTGCTACGATTTCTTCAAGCAGATCCAGTTCACGCGTTCACCCTATGGTCTTCCCTCAGCCAGTATGTTGACAACCAGTGGAAGTATTCTGCTAACTATCTAGGACGAAGTTTTTGATACTAAAGAGTTGCTCAAGTTGGCAGAGCTCAAACAAAACGATCGAAGTGATTCTATCCGCAACGATTCCACACGCCATGATTCTATCCCCAGTGATTCCCTGCGCAACAATTCTATTCTCAATGACTCGATCGAGAACTCACACAACAAAGGCAAGGGCAAAAAATCATTCCTCGATAAATTTATCTATCGACGAGATTCTTCCAGCGACTTTCATGAAAAGAAAAAATCGATCAAACATAAGAAATCAGATTCCTCTCTCATCCCGTTCTCTGCTTCCCGAGCAGGCGTCGAACTCACTAATCCAGTTTACTCCATCCGGCCGACATTCGGCGTATTTCCATATGCACATGAATCCCATGCCGTGGGCAGTCGGCTGCGATCTAGTTCAACATCCCGGAATTTAGGCAGGAAGCCAATCAACGAAATAAAACAACAAGAGACCATCCCACAGTCTCCTCTAGGAACGAATGACTCCCCTGTATACACCTGGGATATCAATCTTGATGGAATGAACGGGATTGTTGATGGCCGTAAGGCACACTCGGCGAGTAACTCAATATCTATTACTCCAAACGCTCCTGAACCTGATGTCTCGCCAGACAACACACCAAATATGGCAGCAGGAGACATAGCATGGCAGGCACCCGAAAGCTGGAACATCCTACCTGATGTTGTTCCGCGGCTTCCCCATACTGAAGAGACTGCAGAAAGTGTACAAAAGCCAGCACCTAAACAATTAAAACACTGCGTGCGCATTTTCCGTGAGGACGGCACATTTGGAACGATTTCTTGTGAACTTGATACCACAGTGACTGAACTTTTACAGCTGCTTGGCAGAAAGTTCTTTTTGCCAAGTGTGGTAGGATATCAGTTAACCGTGCGAACTGGCGGGTTGCGACAGATACTTTTGCCGAAGGAACGCCCGTTGATGTATCAAAAACGACTATTAGAAACTATGGGCTACAATGAACATGACATACTCGGTGATGTGGGCCGTGAGGACCTCTCTTACATGTGTCGGTTCGAGTTTGGCAAGCTCGATCTCAGGACATTTACTGAGAAAGAGAAGCTGAGCTTGTCAAGGGACTTTGTGCACGCTGACATGCACCACATGGACTTGCAGACTATCCCAGTGCTGTTTTACTCGCATTGTCTAGAAATTGAACATTTAGATGTCAGTGAAAACCCTTCTATTACAATCCCGAGCGATTTTATCCAAGGGTGCATCAACCTCAAGAGCATTAGATACGTGGGTAATCGGGTGCTGCAATTTCCGTTAAATATCTTGCAAACGGTTAATTTGGTCTACCTGGACCTGTCGAATAATTTGATTCTTCATCTGGAAAATGTTGATTTTTCAAAACTAGCTTCACTAGTTACTCTAGATTTGCATGGAAATAGGCTGTCTTCCGTCAATGACTCAATAAGCCAAATGAAGAAGCTGCAATGCCTCAACCTGAGTTCAAACGATTACACAGAAATCCCTAAAAGTATCTGTGATATTACTTCGCTTCGCCAATTTGATATTTCGTTCAATAAGCTATCTTCCTTGCCAGATGAAATTGGTCAGCTATCTAACCTAGAAGTGCTGGCAATTACCAACAATTATCTGGCCAAGAAACTCCCTGACACCGTTGTTCAATTAACTAGTTTGCGAGACCTCGATTTGCGGTACAACAAACTCCAAAGCATTGATATTTTAAGTAAATTGCCTGTGCTGGAAGTTCTGTATTGCTCCAAAAATTCAGTGTCGTCATTTGGGGCCGAATTTTCCTCGCTCAAGCTGTTTTACTTTGATCGAAACCCAATTACGAAGATTGAGCTGGTTTCTACCCATACTACGCTGACAGTTCTTAACCTCTCCAAGGCTAAAATTGCTGCCCTGCATGAAACTTTTTTGGAAAAGATTCCATTTGTGGAGAAGCTCGTTCTTGACAAAAACCACATGTCTTCTCTTCCACCACATATTGGCTCGCTGAAACGCTTGATCTATCTAAGTGTCGTTGCAAACAACCTCGATATTATGCCACCCGAGATTGGGCTGCTCCAGGAATTACGACACCTGGATATACATAACAACAACATTCGAAGTCTACCAGAGGAGATTTGGAACTTGTCCTACCTGGAATATCTTAATGCATCTTCTAATCTACTTGAAAGTTTCCCGAAGCATATTTCACAATCTAGCGTTTCAAGCAGCGAGAGTGAGCGATTGAAAAGTCTCGGTGACCTGGTGTACAATTATGAGATGGGTGGAACTCGCCGTCCATCGACCTTGTCTATTTCATCGTCGTTGGGACCAAATGACAGACGAATGAGTGCATTCCCACCCCCTAACAGTAAGTCCCCGTCCAGCCGATTCGGACCACCGGTCGGGTTGCGCCAGAGACGGACACTTTCTCAAAGTTTACTTTCGCTGGCCTTGAGTGATAATCGACTTAACGATGAGTGTTTTGAGGAAATTTCGTGGCTCACAGAGCTGCAGGTATTAAACTTGTCATACAACGACATTTTTGATATTCCATATGGCGCACTACGTCGCTTACATCGGCTGAGTGAACTTTACCTATCTGGCAACCAACTCACATCTCTCCCTGCAGAAGACATTGAGAGCATTCAAACGCTGCGCGTATTCCACGTGAACAGCAACAAACTTCACAGTCTACCTGCTGAGCTAGGCAAAATTAACAATCTCACATGCCTGGACGTTGGGTCCAATAACCTGAAATATAATGTGAACAATTGGCCATACGATTGGAACTGGAACTACAACTTGAACCTTAAGTATCTCAACTTTAGCGGCAACCGGCGACTGGAAGTTAAAGCTCAGCATAACCAAGGAAGCCATTATGTGCGCGAAGGTAATGAAAAGAACCTAAGCGATTTTACGGTGCTAAATCAAGTACGCGTGCTTGGCCTCATGGATGTGACACTCATCACGCCGAGTGTTCCAGATCAGACTGAAAACTGTCGTGTGAGAACGTATGGAAGCGAGATCAATTCTATGCCATATGGTATGGCTGACAGTATCGGCAATAACAACAATCTAAGCATAATGGACTTGGTAATGGAGCGTTTCCGAGGTAAAGATAATGAGGCAGTCATTGGCATGTTTGATGGGCGTGGTGAAGGTATACAGACTGGTAACAAGATTTCCAAGCTGATTCAAGAGACCTTTGGTGGTATATTCACTGATGAACTTAAGAAAATCAGAGAGACCGAGTCAGTAAAGGACGCACTAAGAAGAGCTTTTTTGAATACCAACAAGGAGATTGGTAATATTACAATGATGCCTGCAGAAGAAATTGCTCATTCGTCTATTGCTCACCGGAGTTCAACAGCGATTCATATGGAATACAAAGATGGTATGACAGGCTCATGTGCGACTATTGTTTACATCCAAGATAATAAGCTATATGTTGCAAACGCAGGTGACAGCATGGCAATCATATCTCGGGCTAGCGGTGAGTACTCTGTCCTGACCACAAGGCATGATCCTACTAGTCAGGCTGAACTAGCTCGCATTCGTGTGGGAGCAGGTATTGTGTCCAGTACAGGCATGCTCGATGACATTCTTGACGTTTCCCGTGCTATCGGTTTCTATAACCTCATTCCCCATATTCATGCGTCACCCAGCATCACTGAGTACGACTTGGCAGAGAATGACGAGATCCTTATTATTGGCAGCAAACAACTTTGGGAGTATGTCTCTTATCAGATCGCACTTGATGTTGTGCGCATGGCGGAGGGGGATCTTATGCGTGCCGCCGCTAAATTGCGCGACTTTGCAATCGCCTATGGGGCCGAGGATAAAATCATGGTCATGGTGATCGGCGTAGGCATCTCCCGGCGTAGAAGCAAGTACAGAATGACTGGCACGTCATTTGGACCAATTGGCGAGGAGGAGCTGTTCCCAGCGTTGAAGAAACGGCGAGATAAGAGCGAGCTCCCCGGTGACTCGCGGTTGGCGCGCCTAGGAGGCGAAGTGGATCCTCCAGTTGGAGAGCTGGCTATGGTTTTTACAGATATTAAAAACTCAACCCTACTGTGGGAGACGTCTCCAATTGCTATGCGCAGTGCTATCAAAATTCATAACTCCATCATGAGACGGCAGCTCCGGATTATCGGAGGATACGAAATCAAGACAGAAGGTGATGCGTTCATGGTATGCTTCCCCACACCCACGTCAGCGTTACTTTGGTGTTTCTCTGTCCAGTCGCTGCTACTCGTGGCCGACTGGCCGGCCGAGATTGTGGATTCTAGTGAGGGCTGCGAAGTCTTAGATGACAAGGATGAGGTCATTTTCCGAGGCTTGTCGGTGCGCATGGGTATTCACTGGGGATCTCCCGTGTGCGAACGTGACCCGATTACAAAACGAATGGATTATTTTGGACCAATGGTCAACAGAGCTTCGCGTGTGAGTGCAGTCGCCGATGGTGGCCAGATCGCTCTATCATCGGACTTTGTAGCTGAGATGAAGAAGTTGGAAGGATTTGTCCAAAAATTCAAATCAGGTGAAGCCGAATCCCTGTCCGATGCCTTTGGTGGTGATGAATCATTGGGGCTGGCCATTGAACGCGACCTCAAGATGCTAAACAACCTTGGATGGGTCCTGAAAGAGCTTGGCGAGGAAAAACTCAAGGGTCTAGAAAACCCTGAGTTTATTTCTCTCGCGTATCAGAATACTCTGTTTGGGAGGTACGCTGTCCATCAGGAACGGCTTAACCTTAAACGTGAACCGCAGGCTGCCTCATCCAAGGTCCCTCAACTGCACTTGGATCTCATGGTCCAGCTCCGGCACTTGGCCATGCGTCTTGAAAATGTGTGCTCACGGCTCAACAGTCGCTCCCCGCACAGGGAAGGTAGCCAACGCGTATCGCACCTTGCCGGCCTCGCTTCAGCTCTGCCGAGCACTGAATCCGACTATTCGCTGTTTCTGGGCCATCTCATGACCCGTATCGAAAACAGCCTTAGCACGCTGTACCTCCGTACGGCTGCCTATAAATTCGCCAACAGTGCGAATAACCCGCTGGGTATCCATTCAGGTTTGCAGGACCTGAATGACATCCTAGGCGCATTTCTTCACTTGGGAGTTGGGCCGAACGGTACACTCATTAATAGGGCACTGCAGCGTTCAAAACAACCTGCCTTGCCCTCCACGGCAACATCAAGCATGGACTCATCAAACACAGCATCTTCCAGTGTGACTCTGTTGGATGACTAGCATTATTTATTTTTTTTTATCTTTCGACTTTTTTTTTTTTCTCTTTCTTTAAACAAAAACTCATGCCTTTTTTTTGCCCTCTCCCTTTAGAATGAAGTCTTTTTTTTTATGTTCCTCTTTTGATCTTGTGTTAACTTTTGTTTGTAACTGTTTATTTTTTATTTTTTTTTGAATAAATATTATACATAATCTCCACCCCATATATATATATCCTGCGCTCTGCAACGTATGACTCTTTGAACGGGCCTCTAGTTTGCCTTGTTCTCAAGCTCCTCGCGCACAGGGTCAAAGTACGGATCCGCCATGGCCTCCTTAGCGGTCGGCCGTTCTTGGTGATCGTACTTCAGCAGGCGGTCAACAAAGTTGACTGCTACGTTTGAGGTGAACGGCTGGTTCGCGGGTGTTATGAAAGTCGACCAAGCGCGTCTCTTGAAAAACGTCAAACCCTCGTCAGCGTACTTTTCCTCGATATCTAAATCATACTTCTCCAAGTATTTATACAGATCCTCTGTGCCCAGGACCTTTGCAATCTTGATCAGTTGGTTGTTGTTGCTGCTGCCGTGGAAGAAAGGATCGACTTTGAAAATCATGGCGGCCAGCATGGTGCCCAGGGACCACAGGTCCAAGCTGTAGTCGTACTGCTGCATGTCCACAAGTAGTTCGGGGCCCTTGTAACAGCGCGAGGCTACGCGCACATTGTACGCCATGTTGGGGTGATAGAATTCAGCCAGACCCCAGTCGATAAGCCGGAGCTTGCGGTTCGGGTGGTCAATCATAACATTGTGGGGCTTGACATCGCGATGCATGATGCCCATGGAGTGGCAGTAGTCTAGTGCTTTTAGAAGCTCAAACATGTAGTATCTGATATCATAGTCGGTGAATTTCGGGTATAGGATTCTGAAATCAACGTTGTTGACGTGCTCAAAGATGAGAGATGGGGTTTTTGAGATTGGGTCACGAACGACGTCGAGCAACGACACAATATTGACGCCGCCCGTCAAGTTTTGTAGAATCTTAATTTCACGCTTGATCTTCTTCTTCTTGACCGGTTTGAGGACTTTGATTACGCACGTCTCGCCATTGGCAATGTTTCTGCCCTCAAAGGCTTCAGAGTACTTGCCGCGCCCTATTTTGGCCACGATTTCGTAGTTGGGAAGGTGGCCCCAGTTGATGCGGACATGCTCGTAGTCCCAGTAGGACGTTGGCCGAGTGGCGTTTGCGTCGGCGTAAACACGCGCGACAGACGGTTTCATTTGGGGGTGATGCTGGAGGCTTGAAGGGAAAAATGGATGCTGAGGAAGAAGAAGGCCCCACAGCCATCATGTATTTTTTTTTTTATTGTGGAGAGAAATTTTTCTCCCATCCAGAACGGGTAACTATGGGGCTTACAGGAATCTGCACCGAAGGCGGCAAGCCTGTACCACAGCGTTTGGAGAAACAAGCAAAGGCGCAACGGCCTAGAAAGTTCAAGAGCTTCAAGCATTGATATCTGGCGGGTGACAGACAAGTGGGCTCTTTATTTGGGTTCAGATCCTCCCTCTCAGTACTGTGTGAATCATAACTTTGCATTTGTATTTACGTTCATCATTTAATATCTTTTTCCAGTGTCCCTCAGTAGTTTGGAGCCTGCGGTCAGGTCGCCTGTGTCATCTTCGCTATCGTAGTTTTCATCTAATGGAGGTGCGGAAGGCAATTTGGATGTCTGTCCGGCCAGTGCAGGCGGAGTTTGAGCCAGTGCGGGGGATTCTGGCGTATCTTGCAATTCAAAATCATCATAATGATCTTGAGATGCCACTAACGGCCTGCTAACACTGGGAGCGACAGGCGTGTGTCCAGCTTCGGGATCAAAGAATGTGGCTCGTAGTTCGCGCCACTGGGTGGTCCAAGTGCCGAGCAGGGCCATCAAGAGAATCGAAGCCAGCTGCAGACCCCACCACAGCTTGGATGCTGGAAATTTGCCCGCGACAGCCCAGCACACAACTAGATGAATACCATGCAGAGTCAGCGTGAAGTCGAGGGCCAGTTTGGACCTGCCTACGACAACTGTAAGTGCCAGGACTGAAAAGAAAGTGTCCAGGAGCCATAGCATGAAAAGAGTCCATCCCATGGTAGTGTCAATACGCACGGGCTCCCAAGAAAACACCACCTTGAGGCTGAACGGTTCGCCCGATACGATGCAAGTGAATAGGATCAGAATGAAGCCGATGAGGTAGTAGATGGATTGCATGACGAGAATCTGCTGGAGGAGCTGGCGCGGCCCAAACATGTTGCTGACCAGCGAGGAGGACGCGCGGCCGCCTCCAGCAGCGCCTTTGAAAAATGTCGGCATAGAGGGTGTGCCGTCGATTGGCCGTTATCCGTTTGGCGAGTCGGGTTTATGTTCCAAAGTTAATGGCTGGCTCCGAGAGTGTGAGCGACGAAGCAATGAAGTATGTGGGCCCACGGAGTTGCCCTTACCCCGCTGAGGTAATCCTCCCAACTGGATGAAGAAAGTGAACAAAAAAAAAATTATTTTGGAAATTTTTTTATTGTTCGTACGAGACGATATATCACTACCATCAGAACAATCAGACACCATGGCTAAATCAGGAACGAAGGCTGTGACGCCCAAGACCAAGGCCAAGGTTACTGGACCTAAGATCAAGAAGTCGGCGCCTGTGGACGACTTTGTCCTCACTATCTCCGATACGGAGGACATGATCCCCGACTACGACTCGGATAGCGAAGAGGAGAAGATCGAAGCTGAGGTGGAAGAAAAGAAACCCAAGAAGGGCAAGAAAAATAATAAAAAGGCCAAGAAAGCTGAATCGCTTTTGGGCCCTGCGGACAAGAAAGAAGAGGAGGAACAGGAAGTTAACAGCGATTTTGAGTTCGATCTGGATGGTGATACGAAACCTGTTAGTGAAGACTTCGGCGGCTGGGACTTTGAGGGCGATGAGGGCAAGAAGACTACAACGGTGGCCAAGGAAGTTGACTTGGACGCTATTATTAGAGAGAAAGGAGGATTAGATGCGCTCGAAGAGTCAGGCGCTGAAGATGAGGAAGACGATGACGATCTCGCCCTGGATGGATTCGGTATGGGAGCTGTTGAGGACGACGATGACAACGAGGACGAGGAGGGAGAAGACGAAGAAGAAGAGGAAGGTGAGGAAGCTGAAGCTGAAGATGAAGAAATGCAGGACGACGACGGTAGTGACGCCGAAGTGGTGGAGGAAGATACGGCTGAGGATATCGCAAAGTTCTATGCTCCCGCTCAAGAGTCGCAATCGGCCAAGGAATCTGTTCACAAGACTTTCACAACTCTCTCGCTCTCGCGTCCCATTATGAAGGGACTCACAGCCCTGGGATACACTGCGCCGAGTCCTATTCAGGGTGCCGTCATCCCTGTCGCACTGATGGGCAAGGATGTAGTCGCTGGTGCAGTGACAGGCTCTGGTAAGACTGCCGCCTATCTGATCCCTATTCTTGAGCGTCTTGTGTACCTCCCTCGAAAAGTTGCTGCCACCAGAGTTGTTGTCCTTACGCCGACTCGTGAGTTGGCCATCCAGGTTGCCGATGTTGGCCGCAAACTGGGCCAGTACGTGGGTGGTATGCGATTTGGCCTCGCGGTGGGAGGTCTTAACCTCAGACTGCAGGAACAGGAACTCAAGACGCGGCCTGACGTTGTCATTGCTACGCCCGGTCGTTTTATTGACCACGTCCGCAATTCGCCGAACTTCCAAGTCGACCAGGTCGAGATTCTCGTCGTCGATGAGGCAGATCGTATGTTGGAAGAAGGTTTCCAGAAGGAACTCACAGAGATTCTGCAATTGATCCCGGCGAAGCGTCAGACTCTTTTGTTCTCAGCGACCATGAATTCCAAGATCAAGGATCTCGTGCAATTGTCGCTGCACCGACCAGTACGTATCATGATCAACCCGCCCAAACAGGCCGCTGGAGGGCTCGTTCAGGAGTTTGTGCGTGTGCGTAGCAAGCGCGCAGACCAGAAACCTGCTGTTTTGGCATGGTTACTCAAGGGCATGTCGACGCAACAGCGTGTCATTATTTTCGTATCCCGCAAGGAAACAGCACATCGTCTGCGTGTTGTACTAGGCCTGTTGATTGGTATCCGAATCGGTGAGCTGCATGGTGCTTTGTCCCAGGAGCAGCGTCTGGCCTCCGTGAATGCCTTCAAGAACCTCGAAGTTCCAGTGCTGGTGTGCACAGATTTGGCGTCGCGTGGTTTGGATATTCCCAAGATTGAAGTCGTTATCAATTACGACATGCCCAAGAGCTACGAGGTGTATCTCCACAGAGTCGGTCGTACGGCTCGTGCAGGTCGCGAGGGACGTTCTATTTCGCTTGTCGGCGAAGCCGGTGCCGAGCGCGCCATTGTTAAGGATGCCATCAAGTCTGCTGCCTCTGCCGAGGGTAAGCAAGGCAAGATTGTAGGCCGCAACGTTGACTGGCCCCAGATCGAGACCTTGTTCAGCGCATTCAACGACAAGAAGGAGACGATTGACGACATTCTTGAAGAGGAGAAGTCCCAGAAACTGCTTGCCCAGGCTGAGCGGGATATTCAGCGCGGTGAAAACCTCATCAAGTACGAGGCAGAGATCAAGGCTAGGCCCAAGCGAACGTGGTTTGAAACAGAAAAGGAAAAGAAGCAGACGCCCAAGAAGGAGTCAAAACGTAATAATGAGGAGGACATTTTCAATGAAGGTCCGCGCGTGTACAAGAAAACCAAAGCAGATCGTGAAAAGGGACAGAAGCGAAGCAACGGCCGAGCCATCAAGCAAGCCAAGGCGAAGAAGAACGACAAGAAGACGCAGGCCAAGGTCGCGCGTGCCAAAAAATACAAGGTCACTAAATAAAGTAGCATCCCAAAAACATAGATCATTTTTATACAAATTAAAATACATGACTCCAAAAATCTGCTATAGTTCTTTCAATATTGTCATTACAAGTAGTAGAAATCGTCCGTCGTTGCAACGTTTTCAAATTCAGTTTGGTTGATAGGGTGTTTGCGACTGTACGACAAGTCGTCAGGGGTTATCTGCATCATTTGTAAACGAAGCTTGGTCTCTGCAAACATATCGATGTACTTTTTAGTCTCCGTTGACTGGTACGCCTTATTCTTGAGCATGAGTAAACCATCTCCCCAGGCAGCAGCCTTTTCAGGGGTGTCTGTGTAAAAGACGAGGGTAGAACCATCACGACTACCGCTGAATAGGAGGGAAATCTTGGAGTAATTTGTGCGGGACTGTAAGTTGACGCGAAGCCTGTTTCGACGTTGAGCAGTATTCGAGGCAGTAAGAGAATTAACTACAACCTTGGTAACAGCAGAAAGATCGACGGATCTCGAAAGGGCCTCAACAGCTGGGTACTCATCAAGACGGTGGGGGTACTCGCTGTAATGTAGGGTATTAAGAGAAGGAGAAAGAGCGACAAAATATCTCCTCTGGGTTGGCGCTGCGACTCCATTAACGCTAGATGAAGCCGACAATCTGGGACCTGCGTTCCTTGATGTCGCCGCTGGGGTATTAGTAGTCGGGTTGTCAATATAAAACCATTCACCGCGCAATAACAGACGGATGCGCTGCTCCTTTACGAAATCGTAGGACTCCTGGTGGAACTGGTTGTGTAGAGATCTAATCTCGAATCCCCATTGCGAATTCAGGTCTTCTTCAATGTTTTGCAACTGAATAGCACGAATATCAGCGTATGAAAGAGTATCAAGCTTAGCGACCACTGAATCAATTGAGACGGTGGAGAAATCGCTATTAGGAATGGCTTGCGAAAAAAGAATGCGAACAATTTCGATAATATTCTCAAAATCTTCACGCTGGGCTGAAGAAACCAACCACAGACGCAAAAAGTTGACAATACCTGCAGAGTGGAGTAGAGTCCAGTCGAAGATTAGAGGACGAAGCTTGCCTAGCTTGGCAAGTTCAGACTCAACCGAAGAACTTGTACCGATCTTTTGGAGGCGAGGCGCTGAAGATAACTCGGATGCGCTAGTCGCTGGGCTTATCATGGAACCATTATTCCCTTGCTGTGTTGATGACGCAGTGATGGACGTAGAACTACCAAAGGGATCAGTTGATGTGTTTGCTGTAGAAGTGATGATATAAGGAGGAGGAATAAAAGATTCTGGAATTTCGTTAAAGTATTCCTTGCTGAGTTGCTGATCGTTAATATTGAATAGCTCAAACATGATTTCCGATACAGCCAAACTGGCCGACAGTAGAGGGAATCGAGCATTAGGCTGGGCGAAAGCTAAATGTTCAAGGTACATTTTTTTAAACATCATTTCGTTCAGGGCCAAAAAGTCTGCAAAATCTTGGATACCAGCCCATTTGAGGGAATTGTTGAACTCAGCAATTGGATCTTGGCCCTCAGAGAGACTGGTACGAAGCCAGTCCACGTTTCCAGCCTGGTTTGTGCCAATCAATGTGGCAAGCATCACTTCCACTTGTTTGTATGAAGTGTGGTGTAGCGGATCTGAAAGGTCGACGGAGATTTCTTGGTTTTTGTTGAAAATAGCCCGAATCAGTTCTTGGAGATCGTACAACTGAGGAGAGCACGAGGCAGCCATTGGCTTGTTTTCAAAGAGTTGTGAGGCATTTCTTAGCAGGCCAGCATCCCTTAGCTGCTCAAAGTAAGCTGAGGCGACGTCGGATTTGCTCAAAACAAAGCATAAAAGTGTGGAGTTGATGAGCTGGAGAGCGGAATGAATTAGCTGCACATTGGGAGAAATGAGCCGTGACACTAGGGCATCAACAAATCCAGGGGTAGTGCTGATGGCAGCTTCAAGTGAAGGGAAGTTGGCCTTATTGCCAGGTTTTCTGCTTTCAAGAGCAATGAGGGTAAGTACCGAGAGTGCTGGACAAAGTACGGCGGAGGGTTGGTCAATCACGGTGGAAATTTGTGCGATCTATCATTAGCCAAAAAAAATAAGGTGAAAAATCAAGCTTGACGTACCTTTTCAATAAGGGATTGATCAACGACATTCCAAGCAGATGGATGGTCTGAAAGAAGCTTCGACAAAGCCATCAGATTGTACGACAGGTTGGTGTCGGTGGATTCAAAAATACCATACTTGACTGCCAGCAGGGCTGTTGCCGTCTGCTTGGGGTCGGAAAGAAGTTTTTCTGTATCATTGAGTATTCTATAAGCAGAGTCAGAAGCTTGTACATTTGGCAGTTGACCTCTCTGTTGCTGAGAGTAGTAAGACCCTTTCAGGCGATTTTCTCCAAGGTGAGGAAGCATTATTGCGTGTGGTAAGGAGAAGGAAGGAAATTTGATCGAGGGCAAGCTTGAGTCCAACAAAAAATTACCCTGAATCGGAACCAATGAAGTGGTAAAAGGGTAGTAGTACTTACAGTATATTGAGCAGTAAAAAAAAAGTAAAAGAGAAGGATTTGCTCGAGCTTGAATCAAGGAGGTAACTGGGAAGTCGAAGGTGGATAATGAGTGCAAGTTTATGAGTTAAATCAGTCGTTTCATGCGTTTTTTTCAATATATTCGTGCAGAAACCTCGTGTTGGGGAAAGTGTGGTTTACAGGAAAAAGCACACAATGGTTTCATTGGGAAACCTGCGTGCCCACTTCAAAAAAACAGGGCTACCTGGATTTTTGGCCTTTGGTCGAGTAAAAGAGTGGACAGGAAATGATGAGACACAGAGGGTTGATTATAGAGTGCGCTAGATCAGGCTGAATCCCAGAGTTGGATTTGTTGGTTTTCGCTGTGATTGATGGCAGTCATTTATATAGGGCCATATAAAGGCATTTGGCTGTTCCTTGATCCAAGCGTCGGCGGGTGGGTTTAAAGTAGAAAACTCCTACATACCTATTTCTTTTGGAGACTTGAGGGCCTCATAGACGGCTCTGTAATCCATTGCGGTGGAGGTATACTGGCGGATTTACAAAGGGCTTGCTGTTAAAGTACAGAAGGTGGCAGACAGAAAAGACTGAGTGGACAAGTAGACGAAAAAAAGAAGAAGGAGCGGGCGAAAGCTTTAAATATGATGATTTCCACTGAAAGACGCAAGGACCACACCCTGGCTGTAATGCTAGTAGTAGGCGCTGTGTGCTGTCATCCAGGCTATAGTATACATGCAAATGTGTGCACCATGTATGTAGTATGTAGTACGCACGTAGAAACCCTAGGAAGACAGGTATAGCCGCGTGGTTACGGCACTTGGTGTTGACATCTGGAGCTCAACGATCATTGATTGATGTTTGAGGCCAGGGGGCCCAAAGTTACACTGCGTGCTCAAGTCTTGGAAGGTGAAAGTTGAAGGGTCGCACGTCCGAAAGGGCCAAAACAGGGTGTGTGCTTCCCATTTCCTCACCAAAGGGCTAACTCGATGGTTAACACTGCATGAGGAGCAGGGTTAAATTGCGTAAGTTGCATTAGTTGCGTTATTGGGTGAGGGAAAATGTTCAAAATGCTGGTTAGGCACCTTCAACGATCAATGTTGATGTATGTATCTCATGAAGAAAAAACTTCAACCGATCAGTTATAATCCATGGCTTCACGTAATGGCACAGCTGTGGCGTACAATGCGAAAGGAACAATATCTGGGGTCAAGGGAGAAAACTTAACCGGACAAAATGCTGGTTACTACTAGGCATCGATCGAACCAGCGCTTCAACAATGAGAAGAAACGAAATGGCATTTGAAATACATATCACGCGCCTGTGATCACGTTAAGAGATATATTAAAATGTTCAGTAGCAGAGGAATTCTAACGTTGACAAAAGGGAATCTCAAGTGCTTCTTTCATTCCACCACATCAGTGCATTCAAGACACAGTTACATGTCTGTGCTTCCTCCGTAGTATTTAAACTGATCCATTGCTTGAAAGAACATTCGGAAAATACATTTGGTGAAGACGACTGTTCAAAGAGGTTCAACGGCACTTGAGGGCTACATGAAAGCCTTATTTTGGAGCCATTGGTCTCAGCATGCATATGTAAGTTGATGATAAGTTAACATCAATTCAAATGTTGATGGTGGTGTCATACACAGTCAACAGATTTTGATACGGGATCGCGCTTCGCGCTACATAATACATGATAAATACGTCTGCAATAAATGGTCAGTACCGTTTACGATATAATAGCCATGGAGTGTACGTGCTTGAAGTTGCCAGTGATCAATGATTGTAAAACCCCGGGTAGTATGGCTAGCTTAGCTCTGGGAATGTGTGGTGAAATAAGACTTGTCACCACGCACTTTATTGTTGCTCAACTGCATGTCTATAGACAAAGAAAAAGTCACCGTCAAAAGTGTTTCAATGTACACGACCGTTCATCATCAACAGCATTCTTGGAGACCAGTTCTAGCCCATGACAATTTTCGCCTGGAGGCCGCATAGCCAAGAGGACCATGGGGACCTGCATTCATCCACAGCGCGCTAATCTGCGAAGGTCACAGCGGGTTTTTGTTGAGAGAAGACTGGCAACCCCGAGAGAGAGCTTGGAACCACTACGTCACCAACTGCCCACCGATTACAGAAGGGTCCTTTGGAAACCCGGAGCGAGGAGAAATGTTGTCTAGACCAATTAGACCATCTGCCTTACTAACGAGCTAGCTCCGGTCCCCCGGAGATCTAAGCTGGTTGCTAAATGTCTAATTCATATGAAAATTAGGTCGACTTGATATACAGTTTAACAAGGATGTTAATGAAAATGCTTCTAGCTGTCATTCTTATAATTCTTATTATCAACCCCTCTGAGTTTTGACATTGGATCAGACGCCTTAGCAGCAAACTGGGATCCAGCCTCTAAAAACAACAGCCTGAGGCTCAGAGTGGCCTTGAACTACACCATGTGTTCGTTGTTTTGAAATGTATTGTTTTGGTCCGGTATCTAATTAGCGCCCATAATACGATTAGCACACCCTATTGTTCAACTCTGAAAACCTTTGATTCGAACGCAAACGTATGTCCATTATGGGCTTAGTTGAGCGTTCCAGAGACCCTTTTTTTCCCGTCAAGAAGTTAAAATTGACCATCAAGTGCTGCTATATACTGTATGAAGCTTAGAATACGACCCATCAAACCATTAATCACGCCCATGATACTAACAATAAAATACACAGGAAACTTTGAATCCTAGCTATAGACTATAGAGCAACCATTGATCGCTTCTGATCCAGCGTTGAACAACTGTACAAAATGTTCCACATTTCACATCTCACTGCTTCCATTGACTGCTTCTATTTATTTTTTTGGGGACCCACAGGCCCCGGGGCCCTCGTAAATTTTAACGGCTTTCTTGTTTACCGTGTTTGGAAAATCTTTACAAACGCCCAACGGTCTTGGCTTCTTGAAATGAATCAAAGTATGCAAATGAAAAAGTCCAAAAAGGGTATTTTTTTTATTGATTCGCGAAGCTTCTATAGCTAGCTACATAGCTGTGGTTTGGGTGGATCCAATTATAACAGTCACACTGATACTGCTACTAGTTCTTGAGCTTCAAGGGCCGGCCGGCCGACCAATTGTTCAATTTGCTGGTTGTAAGCCTAGAACCGTCTGAAACAGACATCAATGGCATGCATGCAACTTGACGTCCATGCCTTCACTGCCAACGATGTGCACTAGCTAGCTCTCTCGAGTGCCATTATGGATCAATTCTCAAACGTTTAGGCCGGCTTTAAAGCACATTGAAGCTTGCTGAATACGTTGGATCGATTCAAAGTCTAATGAAAAACTCTAATCGCTATATATATATATCAAGAAGAGTAATCGAAAATAGTTATGAATCGGCTCTTTAGAACTCTTGGCCACATCAATACGTTGCACAACCTTCTGCATAGCAATTGAGTTGCACAATGTTTCGATCGGACGTTCCCCGAATTATCTTGTAGATACCATGTATAGCAAAGAAAATCTAAGACGTCACAAATTTGTGGATCGAATCCGGGCCCTTGGAAATCGAGCGCTATCTTTGCTGCCGGGCCGCGCCAAAACGCGTATACATCAGACTGATGAACATGGAAAATTTTCAGTAGATCGTACTACAAACGTCAACTGGTAGCTATATAGCAATATTATCATTATTGTTGTTCTATAGCATGACAACTATAGTATTCATATTCATTACATAGACATGATAACGATTAGCAGCAATGGATCCAGCTAACAATAACAAAAATAATAATATTGTAAAGTCAAAAAGGTAAAGAAAAACGCATGCAGTGCTTGGCTGCTTTTCCACGAAATTTACAACGTATGGAGTTTACAAAGTTTCCTTCTATAGCACCTCCTAGAGCTCAGCTCTTCAAAGTTCCTTTTCCATCTTAATTGTGCTCGTCTTGCAATGGTCTCACGCACGCCTGTCGGCTCTCGTGCACTGTACACGTTCCCGGGTCCCGTGGGGCAGCTGCTGGACTCCGGCTGAGCATTGAATTCAGTATACGTAGTGTAGCTCCATATATCCCCGTACGTAGCTATAGATACATGTATGTACGCGCGTGTGGACTGTACTTGGCATGCACAGCCGAACGCTATTAAGCACGCTGGCGTTTCTAAGCGTGCAAAAATGTTGGCTTGGGCGGCCAACTCGATGAGTACATCTCAGCGCTAAAGTTCGTCGATCGTTCTGGTGATATCGATCATGTAAATGAAAATATTAATAACAATAATAATATTTCCAAAGTATACTATGAATGGCCTTGTCTATAAACATTATCTCTGCCCCTCAAGTGCTCTTTATACCTGTACTGCACACATGTAGAAGAGGCCTACCGCTGTCCAAGCCGCCAAATCAGCCACTCCAAGCAAACTACCTCGATATATATTTCAACCAGCATCAATTGCAATGACACTTGTGCAAGCCAGCTTGAGGTGCACCCGAGACAGCCGGCGTTCCTGAGTCAGCCAAGCTCTGCCTATGTAGGCTTGTGCGCCTCAACGTCTCATATTGACCGGTCGGATCCATGTTACTTTATTGGGCCCGAGGGACGACGTACGAAAGTCGTCATTGGATGTTGGCGCCGGCCGCGACGACCCGCAAAAGCAGACATCATTGATAACGAGCAAGGTATTTGCGTGAACAGGGGAGGGAGCCCAATACCGCGACTGAATTAATGCGATGTGCGAGTACTAAGCTTAGGATGGAAATGTTTACAATTTGGACTTTGAACTACGTGGTTGTTGGGGACGCTCCGAGACATCTATTCTACCGTACGTTGACCTTTCAAAGGGACTTCTGTGGATCGAATTGCGAGCTCTTCACGAGTTGGATCATGGATATCACGAATCACAGTTTAATTCTACATTTCACTTTATTTTATTTTATTTTTTTCATCTTTTAGCTCACTTTCGCACTCAATCGATCAATCAATGATGGTGTATTTATTTTCGTTATTTCCGGGTTAACGGCCGCGTTTTATTTCCGTTTCCAAAAAAAAAAAAAAACATTTTCATTGCAAGTTCAATATTGTTCATATGTGCTGGTACGTCGTAAAGTGGGCCGTTTCTACAGCGGCGCCCTCGCGCCATATGCATGCACGCATCTCCATCCAGCGACCTCCACCAATCCTTGCAGCGCCGCTTTAGGCAAAAAGTACAGTTTAGAATTCCCAATCGGGTATTTGCAATGATCACTCGTATATATAAACTATTACCAGTCAAGCTTAGGCTAGCTAGTACCATACTTGAAAACATACAACTCAACAACATTTGAACTCATAATCACAGTTTCAGATCAAGATTTGATTTTTTTCTAATCCGAGTACTCGTCTTTCACTGAATGCTTTTCAACCAAATAAATACAAAAAAGTAAAATGAAAATAATATGCCAAATAAAATAATTTATAAATCTAAAAACCAGAGAACCAGCGAGCCAAGCGCTGGCTCTGATTGCGACTAGTGATCAAGTGAGTGGGGACACCGGTGTATGTGTGTTAGAATGCGGCGGCCCGGAGCTGCTCAACAATGGCCTTGTGGCTATCGAGCCCCTTGCCTTCAACCGCCTGCCGGCTCCAGTACACAGCGCCACTCCAGTGCGCCGGCATCATGCCCTCGAGCTGGTCTAGGCAGTCCAGCAGCTGGCTCGTGGACTGGCCAAAAATGCCGCCAGAGGTGCCAATGAAGTTGGCGACAAAGATGCTCAGCATGTAGCTGGCGATGACGAGCGCAACGGGCCGTCGCGCACGCAGAAACTCGTAGTAGCGGTCCGAGACCATGGTGAAGGCGCGCAGCAGGTAGCATGTGGACTGGTGCACCGAGAGATACAGCGCGCGGTTGAGTTCGCGGATGGCGTCGAGATACACCTCCTTCTCGTCTGGAAGGAAGGACGTGTAGAGTGGGGTGGTTCCTCCGAAGAAGAGCGACGCCATGCAAATGTCGTCGTTGTTCGCAGCCAGCTCCACAAACTCGTTCAGCATGTCAAAGTACTCATATGTGGCCAGCTGCTTGTCTTGAGTAAGGGCGTCCGGGTCAGAAGCGTCTAGAATAAATAGGTATTGCGACTTTCGTTGCACCATGGGCACGAAGAGGTCTGAATTGTAAGGGGTGCGGGCAAGGCAGAAAAAGTCCAAGTTGTCCCTCGACTCAGATAAAAGGGGGACAGCGTTGGGCCGCATAAAGGCGTAATGGACGAGCAAGACAATGGACACAAAGATCTCTTCCATTTCTTTCGTTTCGGGTATCATGGTGGCCTTCAGGTGCGAGAGGCAGCGGTCAAAGTAGAGCTTGCCCAGGGGGGCCCAAGAGCTGTCCTTGGCATCCCCAAAGTACCGCTCCATACTGATCATCGTGTAGGCCAAGAGCGAGTCGTGAACAGGGTCGCTCGTGTATGAGAGCTGCGGCACCATACTGGCCCAGAGCCGGCCGGCCTCCTTTGTGCGTGACAGGCAGGGCACACACATGTCCAAGAACTGTTGATGGAACTGCAGCTTGTGGCGGGTATCCTTGGCAGGCAATAATGACAGTGAGTCTTCCTTATTGATGCTGCCGGGATTGTTTCCGTTACTGCTACTACTGCTGCTGCTGCTGCTAACGCTGCTAAGCCGCCGCGTGTCAATCTCAGCGATGGACGAGGCGCGAGTTTTCTGGACTTCAACCGTTTCTAATCGCTTGAGTTGCGAAATGTACGAGTCGGCCGCGCTGAGCGGGGCAGTTGGTGTGGTGGAGTGAGGCTGCTTGGAGCGCATCTGGAGCTCGAGACTAGCGAGATGAGAAATGTAAGACGAGGGCGCAGAGATTGGGGCGGCGGCCGGGCTGGATGCGAGATGAGAGGAGGATCGGGATAATGACAGGCTGGCAGCGGGCGAAACGAGAGTGCTGGGGCCAATGCTGGTGTGTACTTCGGGAGACGTGAACCTTGGAGACGCGGAGCTCGCATGGTTCAAAGTGGGGAGCAGTGGCGATTGCGAGCTTGACTTGCGGGCCGGAGGATTTGGGGTGGTAGCTGAAGACGGGGATTGCGAGAACCCGTTTGTAGCGGTGGGCACGATGGCAAAGGTGGGCTCTTGGGAATAGGGAAAGCCATTGGTGGGTGTGGTCTTGCGGTACTTTGAGCTCGTTGAGGACATTGACGGGGATGGCGACGATTTGTGAAGGTTGGTAGCATCTGGTGACATGTCGGGGTTGGAGTTTTTACGCTTTCTGTTGAGCTGTTTTTTTGTTGTTCTTGGCTCTGGTTTTGGCGCGGCATTAGGGGAAGGTGTTCTGGAGGGAGTAAAAGTTTCCGTGTTCGATAAGAGGTCTACTATTTGGCAGGAGGTTCGTGGCGACGAGCCGGCGGGTATTGCTTTGGAGCGCGGAGGGGATGGGGGAGAATTATTGGACGAGGTCAAGGATGGGCTCAGCTGGTTGACATAGGTGGACGGCATGTTGGAAGCGGGAGGCGAAGGCGGCAGAGCGAGGGCGGAGAGGGGAGACCTGGCCATCATGAAAAGGGCGTGGGGTTGTCGAGGTTGGAGCGCTGCGAGAGGCAACGAAGCGAAGGGTGAGTGGACGTAGATCGAGAGAGTCGAAAGAGTGCTACGGGGTGAAAGAGAATCCAAGTGAAAAAAAAAGACGGTCGGTCTTTTGGGGGTGCCTGGGGGGCGATGACGGCGATATAAGAGCACTTTACACAAGAGACCCGAAAGAAGAGGAAATTGAGTGTCTGAGAGGAGTGCGCGCGGTGAGAAGAAGAAAAACGGAAAGAAGAAAGAAGCGAAAAGAAATAAAAAAAAAAAAAAAAAATCAAAAGAAAAACGAGGACGTGAGAAAAAGAAAACAAAAAAGAAATAAATTATTTTTACTGCAGCGGTGCGCGATAGCTGGCGCCCGCTGTGAAAAGTATCGGAAACAGTTGCTCGTTCGGCAATTTGCAAGGGAAACTTGATTCGAAGAGGCAAAAAAGAAATGAAAAATAAAAAAATAAAAATAAAAAACAGAATCTGATATCCGAGACTTGGGACTTGGGACTTGGGACTTAGAAAACACAACATGGCATGGGTAATATCACATTTTGGCTGACATGTTTCGGCCTTTCACTACATTTCCTCTGTCGTCTTTCATTCCGTTTCTTTTCTTCTTTTCACCTTTTTTCTTGTTTCTTTTTTCGTCTTTTTCTCTTCATCCATCGCAGTGACATCTTTCTTCCGGCTCTTTCTGTGTTTTTTGTTATTATCATTATCATCATTCTTTGGCTTCTTCTACTATAGTAATTATTGTTATGCTAGTTTATTATTTTCATTTATTTTGAATCATTTGCCCCCCACGGACTTGAAAGTTTGTGTTCCAGCGCTCCTTCTAGATCCTGAGCCTCTCAATCATCTCATTGATCAAAGTTCTTCTTCCGCCAGGATATCATGATGTGGTTCATATATGACAACATCGATCGGGCGCGCTTTCGTGAGCTCCAGGCTTCGCCCATTGCTCTATTAGGAGATAATACTAGTCGGTCACGTGAGATAGTCATGAGTGCTATACTAAATGTCGGGCTATAACGCCCGGTCGACATCACGGAGTATACAGGAGCGCGCTGAACTTTGATCTTCAAAGTTGCAATGCAATATCCAAAGTTTGTCTGTTATTTTTTTTTTAATGATTGTAATCATGATTTAATCAGCCGAAATATCAGCTAATGAGAGTACTACTATCAAAAAGCTTTGGCTTGTCTTGGAAACAAATTCCTTATCACTTCATCAGCCACTTTGTCGGGTTTTGAATCAATGTGATAGATTTGTCTTAAGAGTCTCGAGCGAAAGTCAATAGACGGGTGTGAAGTAGTAATTTCTCAAGAGTACTCAGAACTATTTTTATTATTATTATTATTATTATTTGTTATATGTCAACTGCGGTTTACGTACTCTATAGACGTTAGCAGCCAGCCAGGATACCCGGGGGACCCGAGTCCATTAGCGGTGGTGCTGATTGTCTAAATGGCCTAGACTGTCTAGACGACATTTCCCCTCGAACTATTTCAGTAATGACACAGGTTTCTACGAAAAAACACACACACACACACACACACAATTGTGCTACAGTTGACACTGCGGGCCTTTTACAGAAACGGCTTTGTCGGTTTCAAGGTCTTCTTTCAAACCATGCATAACTTTCTTTGTCCATGCCCGGATCAACTGTCCTTGTCCATCATGGCCGGGTCCTATCACATTGCAAAAACCCCGTCGATTGCCAGCCAACGCCTGCTAGCTCAGAAGTACCTGCGTGCCCAAGGGGAGCACTGCTGCAGGGTACCCCTCCTCTTAACCACTCAGTTTTTGCTCGCTAAAGTCTCCCGCATTCAAAAAAATGTTGTTGACTCACTTCTAGCGCGGCAAACTTGAAGCGTAAGTTCTACTGAGATATCATTCTCAAGAGTACTGATGATATATCCCAAAAAAACAATGGGCAACTTTTGAAGCAACTCGGCTCAACTGTTCCTGTTGCCTGATTTAGAGCTGTGTGCTATTCGTGGTTCTCCATAGTATGAAAAGCACTTGAATACATACTATGCCATAGTACTATTATATACATGACATGTTTCTTTTTCTACCTTTACAAACCTTGAATCTCGGCCGAAGCATGCGCAGTATATTCTGCGGCGCAGACCCCGGAAATCCAATATGATAACTGCTATGCGCTCATTTTTTGGATAGCACGGGCACATCATCATGATCATTTAGAAGGGGTGGATAGAGTTTCGAAGCGTCCAAAGTCGAGAGACACGACGATGTAGCACTAAATGCGTCACGGTTCTGACAAGCTTTTTTTTTCTCTCTGAATATTACTACTATTAGTAGTTATAACTTTTCAGGCAGAATCATAAAACAAGTGCGCACATGCTGTATCATCACGATAAACAAAGTCTCTTCTTTGGTGACGAACTTTGAAATCAATATGATTAATCAAGTCGATTTTCTTCAAGGAGGAGAGAGCATTGAGCCCCTAGCTAGCTATAGTAGTACTAGTAGTAAATTCAATATTGCCGAACAATGAAGCTCATATCGGCCCAGCTTTACTATTACCGCCCATTGTTTTTGAAGCTGTACAGGGTAATAGATCAAACACCAAGGCAAAACATCAACAAGGCACAAAGAATGCAATTCAGCCTCACCCGAAATTTCCTTCAACTTTTTAAGTTTCTTTTCATCCTTTATGCCCTGTGAAAGTAGACCGTCCAGCTGAATCGGCCGATATCTGTCATGCGTGACATCCAATACCTCCACCGTTCATTTTTTTTTTTAAATTGATTCTTCGTTCAGCCCAATTCCAGGGCTTCGCGATGTTCTGTTTAAACCCAAGACAAAGTCATGCACAAAAAGAATATCTTCACATGTGTTGGTTTTTCACTGGGGCTCTCTATATGTTTTTCGCTAGTAGTAGTAGTAGACCGCGGCATCACGTCACTTGTTTGTAGTGAGACGGCACAAGTGTTCTAGTTGACGACCAGTGTTTAAAAGTGCTAGTATACTATACTACTACTACTTGCAACCTGCGCTAGGAAACTAGAAGAGATCGGAAATCGTAGACCGACCGGCCTTTTTATTTGAAGCGCTCAAGTATCAGAGTCAACTTGGAGCGTTTATTATAATTAACGTTTCAATCAAAATTGACCCTGCAATCATCTCCAGACCTTATTCTATGCTCAAGTTGATGGCATAAAGCCTTCAGGTTTGCATTCAACAGATAATTTATCCGGAATCCCTGTATACCAGCTTTACAGTTTTTACTTTCTACCTGATTCTTATTCGCATCACTGGCATTCAGATCGATATTGTTCTTTTGGCTAACTCATGAATATTCTATCAACTTGGAATTCATGATGGATCCATAAGCCGGTTATTTGTATGGGGGCGCAGAAGATTTCGTATTGGCCCGCTCAATTACCTAAATGGGGGTCTAGGTCCTGCCGCTTTGTACTAGTACCATGTATAATGTGGGCTCAAATTGTGGGCGCGTATGTGGCTATCGATTGCAATTTGAATTTATTCACTAGTCAGCCATAGTAGCTTGTAGGACTAGGGAATATTGGATACACACGTAGTTGGCGGCATTATAGGAATCTCCTTCCACATCCATACACAAATAAGCGTACTAACTTTGAACTCACCCGAGAATTCGAAATACCAAAAAAAGTACTACTAGTACTACCAACACTGGCCAGCTACATAGTGCTAACGAACTTGAATACATGTGGCGAGTGTTGCCGAAAAAAACCCAAATGGAAACTCTAATATCGAATTTAGAGACACACAGAATAACTATAGTACAATATAATCCCGGAGGAATTTCGTCAAGTTTGGCCCCGTTAACAGTCTAAGTGCTCAACTCTGAACTCAAAGGCGAAAGGCGCCTTGCCCACAGTCGATCACGACGTGCACAGTACTCAGGCGCTGGCTTCAATGTTGACTACATACATAAGCGTACATGGTGCCTATGAATAGCAACCTGTTGAGAAAGTGTGATTCCATCAAAGGGAAGGCCGAGGAGTCTTTCAAGTTATGAATTGCCAAGTGTGGCACGGCTGTATGGAACCATCATGATATCGTCATATGCTGATTGAGTTAAACTAAATACGAACGTGAACGGCTGCAACAACAAGTTAACACCATCACACATGTGGCCATTAATACGCCTGAAGCCGAGGTAAAACATACGGGTTGCCAGTGCCCAGTGAAACAACAGTCGGCGTTTGATGGGCATTCATGGTGTCATTAATTGAACTAACGGTGATGATCACTACGCAGGCGCTGGATATATCAGCACACAAAGCCCGGAGGGGCTGTTTGGCCCCGAAAGGCCGGAGTTGCCCGCCAGACAACATTTGAGCCTGGAAGTCACGAAATACAGGCCTTTGTGCCCTCTTGGTAGCGATATCTGGAATTGAGAGATTTCCTACTAGATGATATGATATAACAAGAATAGAGTTCACCACGTTGCAATTCTAACTTGAGGTGGTTGTAACATACTAATGATAATAGCCTGAGTATCGTCATCATCGATTGCACCCCAGGGGTTTGTCGCTTTCAAAGTTTGACATGTGCGCAACTTTGAACACTGAATTCATTTGAGCCCTCGGCATAGTCCGACTGCGTTTGTACGCGGGTACCAGTACTTTCACTAATGAGAGCGCAAAGCTTAATTGGCATTCAAAGTTTGTGTTTTGTTTCATCATGGATCCTATCTTGAAAGTACCAACAGTATTCAAAGTTTTCAGCCATGACGATCAATAATATTCCTCACATCATGTCGACGGAGCATATTCGGAAGTCTCGGTTTGTTTGTTTTTTAAGTTATCGTTTTTCTATTATCACTGATTGTGGGTTTCAGTCGTGACTTATGTGGAATTTCCAAGAGATCGATCGCGTACGGACTTGTGTAGTCTTGTTCGGATTTACCTTGTTTGTCGCCTCCTTGGGCTTTCCCTGGAGTTCAATGGTGGGACTAGTGCACGTCGCCAGCTGCTAACCTGGCTGGAATAGGACGTACCCGCGGCCAGCGCTAGACCGGTGTATACCACCGAAATACAGCTGGGGCGCGTATAAGCGCATAAGGGTCATCATACCGATTCATGGGCAAAAAGACCGGCCTGCACCGTGACCACCCAGAGATAACCGCCGCTCAGCGCTCTCGATGCCGGCGGGCCCCTCCTCCCCTCCCCCCGCCTGAAAGACGTCGATCAGTTTGGAACGGCGCCGGGCCGACTCCATCTGTGGGTTCCGAAGGTGGGCAATACTCCAAGTTAGTCTACTGCAGTAGCAGACTCCTAATGTTTCTTTATTCTCGGCGATATCCCAGCGCAGCTGTGCCAACTGAGTGCGCAGCCGTTATAGGCAACGATGCGCGGCGCTCCAGGTGGCCCAGCCTATTGGGAATTCAGAAGCATTTAGGCGGATATACAAAGACCCGCGGCGCCCATGAAAATCGGCGCCACTAAAAGACCTTCATTTCCTGGCAATTCCTTGAAAATTCTTTTGAATCCAGTGCCCAGTAGCGGCTAAATGGCGTCTGGATACGTGAAGAAATATGGGTGTCTAGTATAGCAGACCGGTCACGTGTGCACAGCGTGATAGCACTTACTACATAGTAGACATTAGTACGCGCTAGCCTAGCCAGGCTTTGCACTGAGCTCTTGTCTCTTCTGCTCCAACTTGAACTCCAAACTAGTTATTGTAGTAGCTGAACTCAAGCCGAAGTGGCAAACATCGCGCGCTAGCAGTGCATACAGTTGCTTTCCAATGACGCATATTATGGAGGCCAGAAATATATATCGTATCCACATGCCCCTCTCAACCACAAGCATATAGTATATATTATAATTTCCATCCTATAGCCGAAAAAAGTAAATAACAATAAATAGTACAAGTTTGCTTTTTCAGCCCTCTTAAAAGATCAACTAAGAGCTCATAGATCTACCGTCTTCTAGAGTTCACTACATGTAATTATGAGTAGCTGGCTACGTAGTTCCAGGCATAAGCGTGAGTACAAAAGTTCATATGCGTATGATATCAACTGAATATTCAGAGCAAGGTGCACAAAACGTAGACAAATTTCAGTGTTTTTGTATTGTTTCTCTCAAATATTCATCTAGAGCTCATTATTAAATGGACCTTGAACTAGCTATAGTACTTTTTTGTTATTCTTGTTATATATCAACTATAGTTTTTACATTCTCTAAATGTTAGTAGCCAACAAAGATTCCCGAGGGCCCTGAGCTCGTTAGTAGTGCTGATGGTCGAAGTGGTCTTGACGACCTATATACGTAAATATGAATTCGAATGTATTCAGTATAATGGCACCGCACCGGTCATGCAGGCATGGCTCTGTTTGTACAAGTTTTTGCCCCGGCCGTAAAATTCCCATACTACGCGTAACTTACCACAATTTAAACCGCGGGCCCATGATTTTGATCAGCGGTATACCGCGGACTGACACCTCGGATGCTTCATAGGAGTTGCATAGCTTTACCATGTCTTGCAATATTCAATGTTAATTGGACATTTATGGTCTCGGGTTTTAGCTAGTTATGATGAATTCCGAGTCCGCTCAAGCGCTATCTAAAGAAAATAAAATACAAAACAGCAAGAGCTAGCTAGTTGAGAATAAATGGCAAAGCGACTCGAATTAATAAGCTAGACGAAACCTGTTATTTCGTACTCAAGGCTGTAGGCAATACTATTTTAATTGCCTATCCGAAGGGCTTCAATGACCATCAATTTGAAAAAAAAGCACATTAATTGGCCAGTCTCGTGTATAGATCTCTGGAGCACTACTCAGCTTGCTAGGCTTCAGGCCTGATAGTACCCGGGCCTGCTATATGATCAATTACATGTAAATACAGCGCCAGCGCTTCAGGTAAATGCACTTCGGGCACTAATATTGGTGATTCTTTTTCCATTTCTAGCAGATAAGAATATATTCAGCTGCTGGCTACCCCGTATACTATAGAGTTCAGGTTCAAGCACTTGGCTTCAGAAGATCGATATTTTATTATAAAGATTTTTTCGAGCCCAGCTGTGCGCACATGGCTATATTGCTTTTTGTAGCAACATATGCACTCATATGAACTTGACCTTGACGCTGGCATATAGCTATAGTATGCTCTAGTAGTCTCAAGGGTTCGCGCTAATAAGTTAACTTGAACTTGGAAACTGCGAGAGTGAAGTTTCCGACACTGGGTGCTCTTTTCAGGTTCCATGTATACGTGCTTCAGTATTGTACACATGGCAGTTCACCTGCCTACTAGGGGCGGGAATACATGCTATATACACGTATACGTCTTTCGCTGGCTTTTTCAAGGGCACCGCGGAGCGCTGAGTTAACATTCAAGTTTCAAGTACTATATATGTTCATGACGATCCACGCTCGACGACCTAAACTAGGAGTCATGGCCTTGCACTCAAACTTGATTAATTTATTCGAAAGGCACCATATTGCCTGATTATTTTAAAATGCGTTTGCCACCAAATTTAAGAGCCTCCTACAGGCATTTCAGCGCTCTTTGGCTGAAAAAAAACCCGTCGGATACAATTAAAAATTTAGTTGAAATAACTAAGCATAAGAATACATAAAATACGGCGGCGCATGCATTATAACTTGACCGGCACACGTACAGAGCAGCTGCAACTACATGTATGTATCCAAAGTTCACAATCAATTGGGACTTTGCAATTGCAATTCTTGCTACCAGCACTTGAGTTCAAAGTTCCAATGCAAAATAACACAGTAAGTGCTGCTGCGAGTCAAGGTTCGATTCGTAGAAAAACTCGCAACCTGTGAAGAAATCTAAAAGCTACGAGCATGTACTGCCAGCGTACGAGTACTCATCAACTGCAGTGGTACTTATACATACCCTGGTATACTACAGCTAGCTAGCTACATAGCTAGATCTCAGTCTGAAGCTAACTCGATCGAGAGAAGATCATGTCATTTTGGCATTAATGTTAATCCATGATTGCTGGCGCAGGGGACCCAGCTGTGCGACTACTAAAGGAGGAACTTTTTGTCCGTCTTTAATTTCAGGCGCTAGCGCGCTTAAAAAAATGTGTTTGCTTTTGAGGAACTTTGAAAATATATAAGTGGAACAAAAAAAACAAAAACAAAAAAAGGTCAAATGGGGGCTTGTTATTGGCCAAAAATGTCTCGATAGAACATGTAGAACAACTCCCATGCATGCATCTTGCTGCCATAAGATACTTCGAAATTTACCTCTTGGAATCTCAAAAAGGGTGCAAGTTTATTTTTTATATATATTTTATTTTATTTTCGTATTTTTGAAATTGTTGCAATCAGCCGTACTCAAAATGGCACAGATAAAAAGACACAGGCTGATAATATCCACTTTTCCATTGCAGACTCATTATTCATGATTTTCATTTTTGTTGTTAAAAGCCAATTAAAAAAAATTTTAATTCAATGAGACGCTTTTTTTAGCAGCCATCTAAACTCTCTAAGGGATCCATTGGAGTTCGTTGGTGGCGCTGATCGACTAACTGGTTTAGATGGCTTTCCAGTTTTAGACCCATCAGCGCCAAAGAACTCCAATCCCTTGGAGATTTTAGCTGGCTACTAACAAGAAGGAAAAAAATCGCGCGGTTGAATAATAAATAAATAATTATAATAATAATAATAATGAATTTGAGAATAGCTGACTGGGAGAATGTGCGAGGCAATAAGTCGACTGTTATGCAAGTCTAGCTCGAATTCGCATACCGGACAAGTCCCTCCCGCCAAGGGTTCTTGTTTTTTCATTCGGGTATCTGAAAGGAATTGCTTTTATGATACTTATTTTTTTTCATTCTTTTGTACTAATATAGGATTTTGTTGATTTTGAAATGGTTTTTACTCATGATTATTCTTGTTATTATCGACTAAACTTCTTCTATTCAATCAGTCGTTGCAGCTGACCTACAAGGGATTGGAGTTCGTTAATAGTGCCAATGGCTTGATACGATGTTCATCAAATGTTTTAGCAACCGGCATTGAACATTGATCTGAAGTGCAAAATTAATGGTCTCCAGAGTTAAGAGCCAAGGTCAATTGTTAGTGACACTGACGGTTGACTTCATGTACTCTACATGTGTACAAGTATATAATGTCTCCTTTCTGCAAAATCTTTTTTTAAAAATGAAAGATAATTTTGGTCAGGCTTTTCCTTCCAGGTTCTTGAACTTTCAGAAAGAAAGAAAGAGCGTTGGACTTTTAATCGCCATATGTCAGACTGCCAGCTTAAGAACATCTTGAAAGACATATTCAATATGAAGGCATGGATAGCATACCTATGAGATGACAAACAGGGACTAGCTGGAGTCAAAGAGAGCAGGAATAAAAGCTATGTTGAGTTACAAGAAAAGAAGTCATTAGTGGTCGCCGCGCTGGTATCAAGATGCTTGAAGGAAAGGTAGCCATGAATTTAACAGAAATCCACACTAGCTCTCTATCAAATACATAGACGTTAACTCAATGGCAAACTAGTTAGATATTATAGCCAGTTCTTAATAGAACAGATGGTTTTTTCGAGTTGTTACTATGTAGGAAAGTTTACATATGTGCTACGTGGTACTAGTTGGGCAATCCCAGCTATTCGTTAACCCCTGTTGATCTGACGCTATCAAAGCACTGAATGAAAACGCAATTCAAGAGCAACATATCACGTAAAATGTATGAGGTCATGTCGCGCGTGAAATTTGGACCCTTACACCCCTTTTTTTGGTGGAGTTTTGATGCTCTGGAAATATGGCTAGTTACTGCATGTCAAGTGAGTGGAATTGAAATGAATGCCCATAGTACCGACCTTGAGAGTGACCTGGAAAAAAAGCAGCAGCGAAGTTCTCTTAATTTCAAAACGTTACCTTTGAACTTGGTTTTTTGTCTTCGGACAAAAGTTAGGACTGGCCCAAAACCATTCTATCATATCTTCCAAAATGGTGTCTGGATGGACTATGGCAAGCGGTGAATCTAACTTGAATTCTATTTATTCATCTGGAGACCTCAATCGGCTTCTAAAACGTTTGACTCATTATTACACCTGAGTTAGGTACACCACCAAGACTCTTAAAACTTTTGCGCCTGGAGACAAGCGTCCACTTCATTCTATTGTTACACACTTGCGCTTCTATTATAAGCTTTTCAGCACAACACATCTTATCTCGTGTGTTTGGCATCTCATCGATACTATTGTTCTACAGGACCACGCGCTAGCTTCTTCAGACTTGTTAATCCGAATACACTTCAAATGTTGACTCTAATCTCCTGGAGTTCTTAACCAGGAGCTAAAATGTCTGATTGGGTAGAAAAGTTTTAGTTGATGTATGCATGTACGAATCAATACCAATAGTGGTAACTCGAAGATGAGTAAATAAGCTAAGTGAGATAAGCAAGCTCTAGTGTTGTCCTTCACAAAATACTAACATCTTTTATATAGAGTGACAAGTGTACTTGTGTACTTGTGTATCTAGTACAAGCTTCTTTGGCCATAATTCTATTGCTGTGAGACAACTAAATAGAAGGTTGACTCACTACCATGCCCGGTACCTTTGAGTATTATTATTATTATTTGTTATGTGTCAACTGCGGTTTATGTACTCCTAAGACGTTAGCAGCCAGCCAAGATACTCGGGGGACCCGAGTCCATTAGTGGTGGTGCTGATTGCCTAAATGGCCTACATGACATTTCCCCTCGAACCGGTTCATCAATTTCTCCATTTTCAATTACTATCTTTTTTTTCCAGCTGTTTGATCAGAGGCGGTTGTTTAGAACTCTCTAAGTTTTCTTCCCGTATACATTGAGACCATCCGAGCATATCAAACCGAGAAGGCTTTCGAACTCCGATCATACTATCTTGGGTATGGCGGCCCGATACACAAACGTCTTACGGCTAAATTTTATACAGTTACCTTATATGGACCTTGGATTTTTGTGTCTACTACTACTCCTTAACTCGATTGGCCTTGATTTTTGTGTTTTCAATCTTGTGATTTGTTCCATTTCCAGTTTGTTCTATAGTTTCCCACAATAGTACTCTATTTAATAATAGGATGAATAAATTAAAAATGAAACAAAAAAGAGGCGCGTTCACGAAGGATGCTAATTACTCGTTTCGGAGACGCAAGAACAAAGTTTGCAACTATCGATATCTATAAGCTGGTACTAAAACCTTTGAGCTCAAAGAAAAGACGTCTTGAATTTCAGGATGATATTCAAGTGACCAGAAATGTTAGTTGTTAGTTGAGTGTGTTGTTCTTAATTAGCCGGTCCCCGCTTATGTGCATTTGATCGGGTCGGTCTCAAGTTGACAACAGCGCCTGTGGGTGATCTCGCCCGAACAGCAATAATTCGAGTCTTATTGCCATGTTATATTACCTAATGACTGAGCAGAAGAATATACATGTATATTATTGTATGTAGATGTTCAAAGTTGCCGACTTGAGAACTCGACTTGGAGCTTCATACAGACGAGGCTAAATTCTTTTCCATTGCACCCATCAGTGGTCTCTCGAATTCAGGCGTACGTACCACATGCAGCATATCAAAAGTCGGGCTATGTAGTAGTACGTTGTAACATTTTAATATTCAAGTTGATCAATGATTTATCATAACTCTAGGATGAGAATATCGTCGAGCAAAGTGTGTGGGGGGTCCTTGATGATAAAGCGTTTAAGGGTCGACGTTAGTAAATAACGGATTTTGGACTTACGTACGTCAAATGAGCTCGCTTCCATCAAACTTAAATTGTATTCTTTTTCGTTTCTGGGTATACATATAGATCTGCATATGACTTTTCATTCCTTACACATGTATTATAAACAGTATGGCTTTTATCATTACTCCCTTTTGCAATCAACTTTTAACTTACAATATATAAGTTTTCAGCCCATTGAAAATAACTATGAGCTGCCCAGCAAAGTGTTTCCTTGTCTTCTGCTGAAAAATGTATGGGCGTTATTGTTTGTTCCTTTGTTAGCTGCAGCACGCATCAATCCCGAAGGAATCGATCCAAGATGCAAAGGATAAACCCAAATGAAACCGTCGGTAATCTGAATAACCGGGCTACACATGAACAATAGACCGCCAACACGGAATTCAAGTTGACAGGAGGTGAGGACTAACTCGCTCGTATACCATATGGTTGTTTGATTTATATCTATTCCGTTACTTGTGTACGTCTTCATATTGTATGACTCCTCCTACTAATTGTCTCTTCAGTCATTTGTGTAGCTTGGAAAGAATCTCAAAACTGTATAATAGCATCAAAAATGGAACACTTCTCTGATGCCTGAGTTAAGCTTTCTGCAAGTCAAGATGGATATCAGAAAAAACGCGACGAGATGAACTGTGCCTATCCACTCTATTCGGGCTGTAACAGGAACGCTATAATCAAAATGGTCGTGATAGTGGTTCTCAGCATTAGCTTTCATGAGCATAAAAGATACCATGAAGATAGCAGCGAGCGCAGTAATTGAAACGAAATGAATTCCAACCTTGAACCCTGGCTCCTTTTTTTTCTGGGCTTGAGCACTTGGTGGCTTCGTATTGACCCGTGGATGCAACGAGAAGGCGCTGAGAAATCCTGGCATAGTAGCTGCTGTTTGAAATTGGGCTGAAATGGTCTTCAGTGTAGCGAATAGACAGAAGGGTTTTTTATTTCGTTGGTACCAAACAAGAGCACAGAAGAGTTGATGAGTGATATATATACTTTTTTTCATTCTTTCTTTCTACATGTACTGAATGCCCATTAGTGATACCGCCGTGTGGTGTGGACAAAGCGTGCGGGTTCCTCAACTCGACGGTGAAGCAACGGCGGTGATAAGCCAGTGCAAAGGGCCGGCCCTATCGTCCCCCGCAACATGTCACAAGTTGTGGACACTTTGCAACGATAAGCCAAAATAGAAACAAACAACAGTGCACTTGTAGTATTACATAGCCAACGGTGCGTTTCCACAACATTCGCTTGGCCTTTGAACATGTTGTGCTACCATCCACAACAAGCGCAACGTAATAAATGTTGTTACTTAACCGTCAACGGCGTCACAAATTCTCCAATCATGATGACTAAATAGTACGTTGAAAATTACATAATATTCTTGTAATATTTTTTCAACCTCCTCACAGTCAAAGACGCGATATGAACGTTGTGTATCAATAGAATCAAACTTCCAATTCTACCAACAACTACAACAATCCGTTCAGTTCAATTTGCAAACGCCACACCGGAAAGCCTTGTTTCAATATCGCCTGGACCTGAACCATTATTGTCTGATTCCATTTATCGCCCAGAGGTGCAAAATTCCCCCGACCCAATACTAATTGATCCTCATACTGATACCGCCCCGGTGCAACTCAACTTCTCGCCCCTTCATATTTATTTATTCGCCCATTCGTTCATCGTAATCCACATTAGACACCCGGCTATACGTCCACATACTCACACCCAACACACACACACACACACACAAATGTCAACACCAACCTCGCCCAAGCCGCCATCCGACCTTGCCGCAAACTACAGCACCTCTGCGGCCGTGCACCACTCGCCGTACCACGTCCTGGCGCAGCTGGCGTCCGCGATCCACGACACCACGGCGGCGCTGGCGGCGACGCACCAGGAGTTCGTGACGCAGCAGGCGCGCGCGTTCGCGACCGGCGTCAGCTTGCAGGCCGTGGCGCGCGACGTGCGGGCCGGCGTCGACGTCGAGCAGCTCGCGCTCGTGGAGGGGGATGTGGACGGAGGCGGCCTCGACAGGCTGAGGGTCCGCAACGGTGGGGACGTGGACGACCCCCGGGGCGCCAGTGGCGGTGCAGCGGGCGGTGCGAGGCCGAAAAGCGAGAGGGGAACGGACAGTATTTACCAGGCCAACAAGAAGAAGGGAATCTCGGAAAGCGATCCTATTGTGATTGAATAACGGGGAAAAGAAGCTGCCTTAAGGTTAAGTGAGCTAATCCAAAAAAAAAAAAAAAAAAAAAGTGACCCTAAGCTCGAGATAAAAGGAAAAAAATACCAGTTTATATTTTCATGGCCTTTGCTTCTATGTGAATATCAGTGGGCAGCTATTTCTTGGTCACAGAGACTTGGAATAGCTCAATTGATTCCAACTTCAATATCGGCTTCAATCCCAAGTCCCGTTCCTCTTGAACGACCAAACAAAAACAAAAAAAGTAGCTTTGAATTAGACTGCAAACAAGCTTTTGTTTATCTATTTTATTTGACATATACACATATTCACATCTTTCTAAGAGTGCGAATGAAGTAAACAATAACTGAAATATTGCAATAATGAAAGAATTGATGAGAGAAATGGATACCTAGCTCTCTGGAAATGAACATACAAAACCCAAGATATACTGTACACCGCTTACTTTTAAGCTTTTTTCCCCAAACAAGTCAAGGTTTAAGAAGTAGACCCTTCCACTGTATCTGGATTGCCATCCTTTTCAAGCTGAGTGCTAGTTTCATCCCCTTGTTCAGGTTTAGTTCCAGCGGGCGGCGCCGAATCAGCACTATCGCTCTCCTTGGCTTCCTTGGAAACAGCGCCGTCGGGAGCTGGGTCAAGAGCTGGAGCTGTGGAATCGGGGTCAGACTGGACTGGTTCAGAGGCTGGTTCAGAGGCTGGTTCATGCTTCTCGGTTGTGGGTACAGACTGATCTGATGATTCAGGCTTGTCTAGTTTCTCGTCGCCGGTATTACCTGTTTCTCCCTCCGTCTTAGTCGCTGCCTCTTGTCCCTCCTCCTTCTTCTCCTCCTCCTTCTTCTCCTCCTCCTTCTTCTCCTCCTTCTTTTCCTCCTCCTCCTTCTTCTTCTTCGCCTCTTCCGCCGCCTCTTTTTCCCGCTCCCTCTGTTCCTGTTCCTCCGCCGCCTTGCCTGCGTCAAACACCTCCTCCATCACCACCTTCTCCGGCGCCTTCAGCGCATTCACGTTCTCGACCAGCACCTGGCCCACATTGCCCGCGCCCTCAATGCTGCCCAGCTTGTCGCGGAAGTATGCCACGTCCTGTTGCACGTTCGCTTTGGAGGTGTAGGTCTTGTAGTCGAGTTTGGTGTAGGCTTCGATGAGCCGTTTTTTGTAGTTGTCGAATATCAACGAGATGATTGTCTGTTACGGTTAGCTTAAGCCAAAGAAAAAGAAAAAAAAAAGAAGCATAAAAACGTAGGACTTACAAGATAGGTCGATTTGGGAAGGATGGAGCTTAAAATCTTGCTCAGTACAGTTGTATCTTTAACCAAATCCAACATGTACTTGCGTGGCCCATTCGACTCCTTTTCCCAGTCGAGTTTGGCAATGATGGCCACATGGTGGTTGGTCTTGTCGCTCATGAGCGTCACAAACTTATTATGGATCTCCTGCATATGGCTTTGGAGGTCCTTGACGACGCGCTCGTATTCCTCGAGGACTGACAGAGCGCCTGCAACGTGGCGCCGCCCACAGTCCTTCATGTATGGGATGACCAGGGATTGCACAATGTTGATGCCTTGCGACGCAAGTGCAAGGTGTTTCGCGGTAATGTGCTTGAGCCCCGCGGACCGCGTGGCACCGGCGCCGAGGATCAGCTGTGTCGTCTTGCTGTTGAACTTGCGCACGAGGTCGGCCGTATGTGCAATGGTGTCGGTTGCCAGATGCGGCAGCACAACGGTCAGCATCTGGTACTCTTCGAGGGCTTGCACGACTGCGACCGCCGCGCTGGGGATGATGAAGCTTTCGGTGCCAAGGAAGACGTTCTTGGGCAGCTTCTTGGTCGATGATGTATTCGTTGTTGCCGATTTAGCAGAGGGCGCTGTGTTATTGTCGTTGCTATCAACAACTTGCTTGAGCCGGTCAAGCCAGATCTCAGGGTCGCGCTGCCCGCTCAGCACAATGTTGTCCACAGTTTGCTGGAACTCGGGCGTGATTTCTTCTTCGCGCCACTGCGCTTTGTCCATGTGTTGCTGCAGCGAGTTGACGCGTTCACGGTGACGGTTGAGCAGGAACTGCTTGATCTGGCCCGTGATGCATGCACGCAGCGCCGTTCCAGCCTCACCACAGATCGCCTCGCACTCTGTCAAAAAGATGCCCGACAGCGAGTAAAAATTGAGCAGACTCTGGGTTGACGCCAAATTGGCCGTCTGGTCGCGGCGCACATTGAGGATTTTGACAATGCGCGCCTGCGAGGTGTCAATGACGTTTTTGAGGAGATCACTGAGATCAATGGCCGTGTTGTAACTTTCAGAGGCACCCTCAGGTGGCACGCTGCTAAGCGTGACGTCCAACAATAACTTCTGCTGCGTCGAAAGGCGCCGGAATAACTCGGAAAAACCAGTGTACATGTCACCAAGCATCGTCTCAGTTTCGTCTGCCGTCATGGCACGCAGTTGCGTAGCCAGGGATACACTTCGCTCAGTGCTGGACCGGCCGGTCATGTTCGAGCTGATGCTCTCATTATCACCGCCTGAAGAGCTCGGCAGATGCATCCTCACAATGTTCTTGGCTTCCTTAATGACAATATCGCGGTAGGCCTTGAATGCACCCTGAACGTCATTTGATCGCATAAGCCCTTGGACGTTACTTTCCAGACTCTTTCGTAGCTCAGGGCTCATTTCCAGGTAAGCCATGTTGACCACCTTCGTCGGCCCACTCGCAGTTTCCGCATGTTTACGAGACGTGTCCAGTACCCGGCCCATGCGGTGTAGCGTCGCTTCCTTCGGCACCAACTCAGCATGGGAGCGCAAGTCAGCTATCAAGATCTCCGTGAACCGTTTTGAGAACCCTTCGCCCACACGTGTTCGCAGCGTCCGTAGACTTTCACGGAGATCACTCAGTCCATGCACACTGCGGACATCGCATAATGGATACTTCCATCCAAGTGACCATGCCTCATTATTGGGAGTCGTTTCGCCACACAGGAAGGCTTCTAAAGCGTCCAAGACATTTAGGCACTCGCTAAAGTTATTTTCGAGGTACAGTTGCTCAGCAGCGTCAGATTGATCGAGGATGATTTGCACTTGAGTCAAGGCTTGATTTAGCACATCGACATTCTTCCGCCGCTGCTTTAATTTTAGTGACTCAATGCCTTGTACCGCGCGTAGCTCATCAACTATGGCCAGGTCTTCACGCAGCTGTTGGATTCGGGCAACGACTGCCACAGTCTGCTTGTTGATATTCTTGAGGTCGTCGAGAGCTGAAAAGAAACTACTGCTAGCATTCGAGATCTCCTGGATCAAATGTAGCTCCACTGTATCAATATACCATGATAGCTTTTCTGGTAGAATGGCATTGGTAGCCAGTGCTTTGCGCGGGGCGTTGCCGGAGTCGTCGTCCCTCACAATTGACGATTTTTCAGAGACCAGATCAAATATGCGTGGGTTGTCTAATTGGAAATCTGTTTCAAAAAAGACACTTGGAATTGTGTCCAAGGGCGTAATTTCAACTGCAGAGGTGTCGGGGTGGTTCATCTCGCTAAGATTGCTGCTCGACGCATTCTTATTCGTGCTACCGTTGGCGGCCACTGAATCCAACACAGACGAAAAGTTCGACAACGTTGTTTGGAGTGACGGGCTGATGAACGACATTCCGCTGTCTAGTCCCGTTGGCCTCGTCAGCCTGCTACTGTAGAACGTCTCGTATTCCTCCGTAATCTCTCTCAAGTAGCTATTCAACTCAGTCCTACTGACTTTTTTAATGCTCGCCAGTGTCACTGGAGGAATGTCTTTTGTAGTCGGCGCCTTAAACCCGCCATTGACGGGGACTGCGCTCTTGCCAAACCCGGAGGCCGGTGGCCGGTGCACGCCAATCACCTCTGCAATGCTGTTGACGCCCAGCGTCCCTGACCCTCCATCGACTCTATTCATGCCAAGCGGAACCGCATTGCCCAATTCCATCCAACTCTGGCCGCCAATGGAAAAGCTGCTGGAGCGGCGGTGGCTCGGCGACCCCGAGTAGTTGAGGTCGAGGTAGCTTCCGACGCCGCCAACATGGTGAGTGGCGTAGGGAGACGAGCCGCCAACGACAAGGCGGGTGCTGTCGATAGATGGACGGGTTGACGACGACGGCGACAAGAATTCTCGTTCCTTACTCATATGATTAGTGGTGTTGCGTGAATGCGAACTATTTCGTCAGAAATTGAGAGTGATGGGACATTGCCAGCTCACCACATGGGGGAGTTGGGTGTTTTTTTTCAACTTGAAATAATACTTGGCATAGCATATATACACTCGACTATGGACTTCTCCAACATGACGACCAATGCAAATATTATTTTTATATATATAGATAGATAAATTAGGAATGGGAGGGTCATTTTTTCCATCCACTTGGTAACAGGCCACGTGCAAAGCTTGATGCAGCAGTTGTGATCCGCGACGAAACAGAGTCATCTTCTTCGGCCAGATCTCGTAAACTAGTGCTGCTACTCGATCTTTCGTGGAGCATCGAAGAAGCAGAAGGAAGTTGGTTAAACTTCCCCACTGCGACGCTTGCGGTCATTTGGGGAGAGCTGGAAATGGCTGGTGAAGAAACAGAAGGCGGGTCTGCCTCTTCAACATGCAAAGACTGCGGGTTTGCTTCTTCCACATGTAAAGATTGCGGCTCTTCACGGATAGCGTCATCAGGGGGAAGAAACGCTTCTCCCAGCTGTGCACGAAGATGCGATGGCATGGCGACTGAGGTCGGAATGTCTCCTAGCATGCTGCTTGGTGCAACTGGTAACGTAACATGTGGATTCCCAGCACTGATGGACGAAGAAGGAGAGTGGTTGGGGCTTTGGGCAGGAGATTCATAGACACTGTTATAATCATAGCTGCTGAAGATGTGTTTACGATTTTGTGTATTGTGGGACATGGCGTAAGCGACACTGTTTGCCTCTTCCGCCTCTCGCTCTTGGCTTTCAATCTCGTCATACGTGCACTTTAAGGTCGTGGCAGGCAAGAGCGCAATAGTCTGAGGAATTTCCGGCGTGGCGGATTGTGCCTTGGAAAACCCGGACAATGTGTCAGGGCGATGAAGAGACGTGGACGAGGACGACCGAAGCATCAGAAAGAGACCAGGCTCATCTTCATTTTCGTCCGAGTCCGAGTCGTTATCAGACGAGGAATCCTCATCTCTAGCGCCATGCCTGCCCCATGCACGATTGTTGCGCATAGTGAGAGTGTCATCGTCGCTATCACTATCGCTGCCACTTTGGGCATCGTCATCGTCGCTATCACTATAACTTCGATCAACTGCGATGCATTGTTCGACTCGATCATTGAAATGAATATGCCTTACAACTGGAGTACTTTGAGCTGAGGTCACAGACAGGGTTGATGGAGTGTTCGACTTGCTGAGCGAAAACGAACTCAAGCCTGTTTTCGACTTGCCAGACTGCAGCAAATGGCCAGGCATGTGTCTATATTGCAAATTGATTTGCCGTGAAATGTTTTCATCGCTCTGACCTTCACGTGGACGATGGCGGTACTTTTGGTGTCGCAAATAGGTTGAAACACCGCCATCATATTTTATTTTAGCAGAAGTTGTTGCGGGCTTTTCCACATCTCCTTTCTCTTCTTCGATCGGCACAGCTTTAGCGGTGTCGGGGACCGTGTCTGGGGACCTGCTCGGACCTGCCTGGCGCGCGAAAATTTTATCAGACACTGTTCGCTTTTTAAGGATGGGTCTGTGCCCAGGGACAGCGTCCACCTTGATTTTGTTGACCTGGGCGTCGTCCATAGAAAGATTATTATAATACACGTTTGCGGGTTGGTTGTACAAGGGACCATACAACCAAGTAATGTCGCAATCCTTGAGCCAGTTGACAGACTCTGGGGAAACTGTGCGCAGGTGGTACTTTGCCTTCGTCCAAGTCCGCCACGAAGCATTTTCCAGACGGACAGAATTAGAGACATCCCTGCGGCGAGAAACAATGTTGCGCCAGCATGCGGAGATGTCAGATTCCTTCCAATCGTGGGAGAGATAGTCTACGTGGCGGGAGGGCTCGTATTGCAAGTCCGAGTCATCGTGGACGGCCGTGAGGTCGGGCGTAGTAGTAGCCGATGAGGACGGGGATAAGGATTCTGGAGAAGACGCGTCTTTAGAATATGCTGGCGACGCGTGGGAGGGGCTAGTGTGATTGTTGTTGTTGTAGTCGTCGTCATCAAAGCTCGAAGTTTCTTGGGGCGAAGACGTGAATGCTATGGCTTCGTCTGCTGCTGCGGGGGCGTTTATGAGGGTTTGTTGTTGTTGTATGCTTGGTTGCTTGGGTGTGGTGGGGGGGTTTGTGGGATTAGAGTTGGGGGCAGTTTCCGCATTTGCCAGGTGTGGGTAGTCATTCATTGTGCCGACCATTTCAGCTTGTGGACGAACGACGAACTGATCGAGCAGGCCCATGGATCGCGTGCGCTTTAGAGCAAAGGTGGAGCGCTGGAAGGAGTCATTGTCCGGAGCGTCGACTGCGTTTGATATCTCATTAATGTCATAGTTGCGTACCGGCTGCTGCTGCTGCTGCTGCTGCTGCTGCTGCTGCTGCTGCAGCTGTTGCTGAGGCTGCGCATGCGTGTCTCTCTGAGCGGATGGGTGATTTGCGCTGTGGGCCTGTGGTTGCTGCTGGTGCTCTACGCCCAGGGAGAGGACTGGGGAAGCCGAAGGCATTCTGGATTAGTCAGAGACGGCCGGATGGGAGATGTCGATGGCGAAACGAGTGGGGGTGGGTGTATTTGGGAGTGATGAGATGAGTGCGTGGATGATGGATACCCTGGGTTGCTGTCAAGTCGGCTGAGATGGAGATGAGGAAGTCAGTGAAGGTGTGAAAGAAGGCGAGTGGAGCTGGGGAGTGAAATGGAGGAGGAAGGAAAACTTGTCCGTCACCTAAGAAAGGAAAACCAAAATAAAATAAAAAATAAAAAAATAAAAAAAATATAAAGAGACAAAATGCTGTGTGTGTGTGTGTGTGTGTATGAGGGCTATGGGTGTGTGAATAGCGTATGGATATGGTGTGTGAATATCAATAAGAGCTCTAGTGAGTTTTGCAGGCCTTGGTGGCCAATAATTCTCATGAGTCCGGCTCCTTGCAACATTTATTACTACTGATATCACTATTAGCCACTACTATTATTATTAATATTGATATTATCTATGAGTCCAAGTTCCAAGTCTCAAGTCTCATCTGCCGCCAAGGAATAATTAATGTTGCCACACCGTTGGCCATCGCATACGCCCGGGCCCCTCGCATGGCGCTAGTCTTCCAATGTGCGTGTTGCAAGTATTAATTAATTCTCCGATTATAATTTTGATATCGCCGTCATGATTTCATTATACGAAACTGGATACTGCAATGAATTCAGTTCTCTATTTCCACGCCGTCCGTTTGCCCAATCCACACGTGTACAAACTGGTAGTGACGCCTCGAGTGTCCCGTGTCCCGGAGAGCTGATTGGCCAGTGCCCCGCCCCCACAGTACTGCCCATGTCCGTCCACCAAACAGAGTTCGGACGACGTTCACCCGACCACTGAGATTATAGCGGTACATAGTATGTAGTTTGTACTAGTAGTAGAGTACTCGCAACTTTGAACGAGAGGAACAAGATAATATTGTACACTGTATGCTCATTAATTAATGCTGAATCTTTTATTACTGACTAGTAGTACAGAGCACTACGGCTGTATATACGCGTATCGATAGCCTATGTATCAAGACAACTCTGCACTCATCAACGATCGATATATATGGCCACCCGCAAACGTTACTCACACACCAGAGTTTATCACTATACACGCAATCACTGGAAAAACGGTCTTCGATTAGTATGTACTAGTAGTGGTATTTGATAAACGCACACCCTTTGCCGTGTGGTGTTCAACTACAAAACAGCACAAACATGCATATGGTGGCCAATTATTACGTAAGTAGATTGGTATGACTAATACACTGCCCACACGTGCAGCGCTTGGCCGTCTAAATTTGCCCCATTCGGTATGTCGCACCCCCCACCCATTCACCCCATCAGAACTCATCACGTGAACACAAAGAAATGCCAGTTAGGGCAGCTTTATATCACATGATCAAACTATCTAATAAATATCACATGATATATGACTTACACTTTTCTCGAATCTTCTAGAATCGTCTCATGTCCTATCTTTTAAATTCCACCACCACCGCCGCTTCCCAAGGCCCAGCCGCACGCGTACAGTGTGGGCGAAATTCAACACACACACATCTTTTCAAAAATTTTACAAACCACATAGTTGGAGAGTATTACACGAGAGGTACAAATATTCAACCATCGCCTCCATCTTTAACACACACACACATACACAATAACACAGCACATACAATGGATAAACTACTGAAATGGTCTCTAAATGCCGGCTCTGCGGCACCGGGCACAGCTGTCGAGGCGCCGGACCCCAAGTTACTATCACAGCTCTTCGGCGCCGGCGGAAAAGACGAGGTCGAGCAGATGAAGGACAACATGACGGTGATCCTGCACCCCGAGGCCGAGAAAGAGGACCGGCTCACGGCCTTCGACAACCTCGAAATGCTGATTGAAAACCTCGACAACGCCAACAACCTGAAACCGCTGGGCATGTGGCAGCCGCTGATCGCGCAGCTCGACGACAAGGACGCCGAGATCAGGAAAATGGCCGCGTGGGTCATCGGCACCGCGGTGCAGAATAACGAGCCCGCGCAGGGCCACGCCCTCGAAAGCGGCCCGCTCAAGGTGGTCCCGAAACTGCTGCAGCTCGTGGCCAAGCCCGAGGAGGCTGACGAGGTCAAGGTCAAGGCGCTCTACGCGCTCACGGGCGAGCTGGGCCATAACCCCGAGGGGTACAAGGCGTTTGTGGAGGCGGACGGCTGGGCCACGATCGCGAGCCTCTTTGAGCAAGCAACGCTCGGCGACCTCAAGGTCCGGGCCCGCGCCCTGTCGCTGCTCCGCATCCTGCTCACAATCGAACCCGTGCAGGCGGACTCCCACGGTACTCTGCGCGACGAACAAGGACCCCTGGTCCAGACACTAGTCGGACCCATCCATTTGCATGTCTCGGCGCCTGAGGAGCTGCGGAACAGAACCCTCGAACTGATTGGCATCTTGCAAGAAGCAGGGTTCAAGTTTACAGAGGATGAAAAGAAACAAGGCAGGGCTTTAGTTGAAGAGCTGAGAACGGCGGGCGAGATTGAAAAGGATGCATACAAGTTATTCTAAAGAAACTACTACTACAGAACTGTTAATAATTAAATAAAAAAAAGTCTTCTTCTTTATTTTGAGTCGTCTTCAAATGGGTCTACAAAAAGGTCTTCCTGCTGCTGCTGCGGCTGCGAGTCCTGATCCATAAACTCTTGACTAGCACGCGGGTTCTGGTACTCCCACTTGAAATCATCTCGGGTAGCTCCCGTCTTGTTTTGCGGTCGTCGCAGTCGGTCCCATGCAGACGTATATTGAGCTTCCTCGGACGCAGACACGGCATTTCTGCTCCCAGCTGCCGCTCCCCATTCAGGGCTTACTTGTGAGGCCCTCGCACCGCTGTTCCAAAACTGCGAATCGCCCTCTTCACTACTTCCTTCAAATGCGTTTTGTGCATCCCGCGACTTGACCGACGGCCGCTTGATATTGGGATCCTCGTTGTAGATTCTAAACGTCGTCAACACAATCGGGAACGGCGGGTACCTGAGCCAATCAAACCTGCTCGGATCCGGGAGCCTCGAGTCCGGCCGGCTCACCGTCTCCATGTAGTAACTGTACCCCACGACCGGCGGGTACTTCTGCAGCGTCGTCAGCACTGTCGTGTACCGCTCGTTCGCCCTATACTTGGCCTGGCTGCGCCGCACACTCCACCGCTCGGCGCCCGAGTAGCCGGCCACAAACGCAAGCAGCCCCGTGAGCGAGCTGTAATGCTTGGGCCACGCGCGGCCCAGGTACCGACAAATCCATCTGGGCGCCTGTATGCCGACAGCGAGTCCGACGCCGGCGCCAATGTACTGGCTGTACATCTGGTGCCGGAACGCCTTGTAAATGTTGACGCGGTCCTCGTGGCCCAGGTACCGATCGGCCTCGTAGAACACGCGCGCCTCGTGCGTCATTGTCTTGAGGAACGCGAGCTGCGCAGCGGCCTGCTTCGGGTCAGTGCCCGGCGGTGGGAACGGCGTGTTGGCGAGCTCATTTCCAAGCGCCAGGTCTCCAGACTCGGGCTCGGCCCCGGCCGGCATGGGCGACTCGAAGGAGTCGAAGGCGTATTTGTCGGGTGTCTCCATAGCAGGGCTTTCTTCAGATGAAGGAGAAGACGAAGAAGAGGAATTTGACCACACGCCCATTCTGATTGTTGATTCCTGGCAAAAACGGTCTAGATCTGGGGTGCGGACCTTGGAGAACTCAATTTGAAGTATTTTGATCTGATTTAAGGCCTAACCCTGATTTCGAGATTATTGTCGCACGTACAGTATTGGCACAAACAGAGCATTCGTTTGCAAAGGCATACACATAGCTCGTTATTGATAGAAGTACAGCAAGGATGCGATCTGCTACTGCCAGTGCCACTACCGCTGTCTCTGTTTACACCGCACTATTCACTGCGAGCTGCGAGGCTACGAGGCTGTTAACGTTGTAGCTGTTGTTCATGTGACACTGGTCTCGTGACTATCACATGACCGCTATCAACGCGTCGCGTCGTCCCAGTGGCGTTTTGCCATTAAAAAGCGCGACATCCACCAAGTTTCCCCCGTTGCTCCTCAGTTAACTGCCCTACGCCGATTCGTATTATTCATATGGCACACCGAGTCCTTTTCATTCTATTTTAACATCAAGAAAGAAACGCTGGCACTTATACTCGCATCTGGTTTTTTTTTCTTCCTCTTCTTCACACACGGCAACTACCAAAAACAACTCCAACGGCACAAATGCCATTTCCAGGCCATCAGCATGAACCGCCGAGAGAGGCGCCGCCCGCGAGCAAGGCCCAGAGCTGGACGGCGGCGCAGGAGCATGCGATAGGTGCGCGACTTACGCAGAACCTGGGGCCCGAGTTTATTTCGCACCGGCAGTCGGGCGGTGGGCGCGTCGGGTACGTGGAAGGGTGGCGGGCGATCAACCTTGCCAACGACACGTTTGGGTTCAACGGGTGGTCGTCGGAGATCCGGGAGATGGTGGTGGACTACTGCGACGAGCTGTCGGGCGGCCGGTATAGCATGGGCGTGTCTGTGACGGTGCGGATCACGCTGAAGGACGGCGCGTATCGCGAGGACGTGGGGTATGGCACGATTGAAAACGTGAGAGGGAAAAACGCGGCGTATGACAAGTGCCGCAAGGAGGCGACCACAGACGCGATCAAGAGAGCGTTAAGGCAATTTGGAAATGCAATGGGAAATTGCTTGTATAACAGCGCATACACGAAGCAGGTGATGAAGGTCAAACAGGAGCCGTTTGTGCTTGATAGAGACAACCTGTTAAGGGACATGACGTTTCAGGATCAATATCACAGCAAGTTTTCATACGGCAAGGAGGTGCAAAATCCAGTGGAGTCAAAGGATGGGCAGTCTGCCAAACCTGCACAACCTCCTCCTAAGGTAAAGCAAGAACCCAGTTATGTACACAGACAAGCACCAAGTGCTCCACCGCCTGAAGCAGCTCCTTCAAGAGCAGATACCACTGAACCTCTGCTCGACCCAGATTCCATTGCCCGCTTTGAGGAGCCCAAAGAGCCCAAAGCCCTCGTCGATCAATTCTACGATGACGCCGACTTTGAAGACGAGTTCATGCAGGATGCAGCGTTTGACACCAATCCCGACAAACCAACCGCCGCTACAAAGACAGCAGAGCCGCCTCAAGCGCAACCAGTCCCCAAGGAACCCACTCCACCTTCTGATTTCATGCCGAATACACCCATCAAATTCTTCAAAGCATCTGCGGCGACGGCTTTGCAACAAAACTCACCAGTGGCGACTGATTTGCAATTCGACGCCAGTTTCATTTCACCGGGGATCAGACGTACATTACCCCACAACAAGTCTGTCCCCATCAAGCGATCCGACGTCATGGGCGCTCAATCCACGGCGCCCTCCGCTTCTCTCGCCCTGGCGCCTTCCCATGCACAGGGCAACCCTCAGGCTCCTCCATCCAATACCAGTTCGGTGGTCCAGGCCTCCAAAGCGCCAATTCAGTCGCCCGTGCGGCCATATGGTGCGCCTCGCCGTCCCGTTGGCCAGCCTCTTGGCCGGCCGTCCCGGCTAGCATCACCGCGTCTAGGCAGCCCTGCGCCTGAGAGCAGTCCCGAGGGCGACAAAGCAATGAAGCGGCCCATGGCAGACCAGGGCCCGTCTGTGGCCAATGTGCCTGTCTCAACGAAACCACCTACTGGTCTCAAGGTAGGAGAAACGAGTGGACTGCCTGTTGATAAGAAACAGCGAGTGTAATAATGTTAGAATTGTATTGATGTTGCGATAGTAAGAGTGAAGATACAAGATGTGTATGGATAAACGCTTGAAGCTGAAGAAATATAGAAACTCAATTCCTAGTAAGCTCTTGTACGATGTAGTATGAGGAAATGGAACTTACAGACAGACATACTTATTGGTGACAGTTGATCTCAAACACCAGATTCACAGGTTATATAATATTATACTTGCAACTTGAAGTCTTTTTACGTTTATCGCAAGTATCTACAGGTAGTGATGGGTCTGGTGTTATTAAGTTGGATCCCCTTCCCTCATTTACAATCTCGTTTTCCATTTTCTACAAAAGCACGACCAAGTCACATGTAAGCCTTGTCCACAAGTGCTTTCTTATCCATCCGTCAAGTATTTCTCCTTTTCTTTTGATGTAATAAAAATGTCAAATGTTTGTTTTAAATTAAGAAAAAAAAACAGCGTGTTTGTTTGTTTGTTTGTTTATTATCGATTAACGAAAAGAAGGAGCAAGAAAAAAGAGAGATTCTTTACTCGTCGGCGTTCTTTCTCTTCTCGTAGGCAACGTACCAATCATCACGGGTCTTGGCCATGCTGGCATGGGGTCCGTACCACCAGTAAGCGCCGCCAATACCGCCAATGGCTAATTAAAAAAGTCCAGTTAGTCAAAATGTCATGCCTAGATTCGAACAGATCCCCTCCCAAAAAAAAAAAACAGCAGGAAAAGGTTTGCGAGTATGTCGGTTTAGTTCAGGTTCATGACTGTATATGCAGAAGTCGGTAGGCGGTTGGCGGATTCGGTCTTGAACTTGTCGGGTTGAAACTTGGACTGCGGAACTGCTGACGGGGAACTGGGTAGGTGGGTTGATTTGGTTTACTTACTAAAGGCTAGACATCAAAAGTTAGCAAGAAGAGCTTACAAGAGTTGCTTAGAACCATCCCATCCTTCGAAAGCCTAGCCTAGCCTAGGTCCTAAGGGCTTGGGACGTGAGTGCGAGCGAGTCAAAATACGTACCAACGGTGATATCAGTGATGATCTTCTTCTTCAGAATTCCAGTAATGGGTGCGACCATTTTTGCGAGATGTTTATAGATGCGAGGGTGTGTGGGTGAGGTTATGTGGAGAGAGAGAGAGAGGGAAGGGAAAAAGAGAAAAGAGAGGGAACAAGATAATAATAAAAAAAAAAAAATTAGCAGTGGGTACACACAGGCCTGCTGGGTAGTGTGGGTGGGAGAGGGCTGGCCAATCAGAGCCGGGGAGTTTGGGGTTTACTAGTGGGAAGTTTGGTCAGACCACCGAAAACGAAACAGGCGCGAGGAAGGACGACGGGGAGACGAAGAGCAGCTGTTAATTAATTAATTGATGCTGATTTGATTTGAAGGTGCACGCGTGTGCGATGAGAATAAAAGGAGAAAGCTGGACAGCTGATTTCTACGAGGAAAACTGCTACGACGAGCCACTCGCAGTGTTAAGACTGGACTGTGGGGTGTAATCCTAGAGTGTAATACTAGAGTGTAATAGAGTCAAATCAGAAGTGCCTAAGCCAGGCAAAACCATCACCATCACCACAACCATAACATCACAACCACTGGCATCCCTTGGCCACTGCTAATTCAGCTTCTCATCAGCGAATCTGAATCTTTCTTCATCAAGTTCCTTGAGTTCTAGAGTTCGTGGGTGTCGGTGGTTCTACTTCTGGCGCACTTGCGTTCACCCAATCACCATCCACCTTTTGTCTCTCTTTTTTTGTTTGGTGTGCTCATTTTCCCAGTGGCCACAAACACAACACACACACATAAAAAAAAATCAATACGCGCTGTAGTTCATCACTAGCGCTATAGTTTCACACACTTTTTTTTTTTTTTTTTCCCATTCTTTCCTTTTCTCTCCCTCTTTCTTCTTACTTACCCACCACTAACTATCCACTTCCCTCCCCCACCCCCTCCTAATCCAATCCATCTACAATGTTGGCCAGAGCCGGTCTTAGAACTTCTTCTTCTCTCCTTGCCAAGCGTGGCTTCACCTCCTCGGCTGTCGCCCGCTCTGGAGGTCACCACCTCCCCGAGGGCCCTTACTCCAACCTGCCCTTCAAGGTTCACAACAGAAAGCTGCCTTACTGGGCCGTCCACTGGACTTTCTTTGGTATGTTTATTCAATCAAACTCTTTCTCCTCCACGACATGCCATTTCTAAACGCATATCTTGATGTCGTTTTTTTTTTCTATGGAAAATTTTTCTCTTGCTAACTGATATTCCAATCTATAGCCGTCGGTCTGGGTGCTCCCTTCCTTATCGTCTACTACAACCTCCAGAAGCAATAAGCGACTTAGACAAGACTTATTCTTTCCTCGGTCATTTATTTTGTAGCTAGCTCGACATAAAGACAGAAAAAATCATACACATGTTCTCATTTTATTAATCATCTTTTCCCTCTGTATGCGACAACATGATAGATTGGACCATTTGTCCAAGTGTATATTTTACTGAATATATTTTTCATATTTCTGCTATCCTCATAACTCTTGCTTGATTTTTGTTTCTTGGCTTGTACTGATCAATTGTTTCCATACCGTTCTGATATACTCCAACTTTCATTCATGCTAGGCGTAGCTCTTCCACCTCCCATACGTGCTCCTCCTCCTCCTCCCATGCCGCTGCTGCTGTATAACTGCCGAAACGGGCTTACTGTTTCAGGCCGCGTTGGTATCGACATGCGCGCGTGTGGCAGTTTGTTGTGTATTGCAAGAGGAGGCCCGTTTGAGTTTCTGCTTGATGAAGACCCACCTACGTTGGGTGCTTGTTGGTTATAGTGTAAAGAACTTGGGGTCGCTCGAGGCGAATTGGAGTAGGCTAAATGGTTAAGGTTCTCTGTAATGGATCTAGTTGGGCCTCCGCCGCCGTGAGGTTCAGGCCTTGCAGGGCGGCTGCTGCGGTTCTTGAGTGGCAGAGGAGGTGGTGGCAGCACATCATGGCGAACTGCAGGGTGCTTGAAGCTATGAGATGGAGTTGGCGCTCCAGTAACAGTTCGAGAAGAAGGAAGGTGTTTTTGGACAGAATAGACAAAGTTCTTGTGTAGCTGCTGCTGCTGTGTCTTGACCGTTGGCCTTGAGTAAGGGCTGCTCGTCTGCACGGGCTGTTCAGATACGTTTTGCTGCCCATGAATCTTTCTTTTCAGATCTGCATTTGTTTCCTTAAGCTCACTCACGGTCTGTTTCAATGCATTGATTTGTCTAACGATTAGCGAAGTTCTACCCCAGATATTCTAAACCTTGATGTGCAAATGACACTCAAACGGGGGTTTTCTTTCTCTTACGACTTGTAATCTCGCGCCTTCACAAGCTCCTCGCGCACGCTCTTCATCACTTCTTTCTGTTGTCCGATTTTCGCCGTCAGCTTTGCAATTACCGTTTTCTGGTGCGACACAAGTTCCACGAGCCCCTCATACTGGAACTTGGCAATTGCGTATATACTCTCGAGGCTCGGCAAGAAGCTACCAAAGTAGTTCCTCAGCTCCTTTGGCAGGTTCCTGGAATCCAGCGCTACTGTCGAAACTTCGGCAGTGTCGCACACGAGACACTTGCCCCCAGCGACTGGGACATGTTGTTGGCAGAGGATGTGCGCGCATGAGGTTAGACTGAACGGCCCTTCCACTTTGAAGCAGACGCCGCAAAACACATACGGCTGCTTTACAAAATCGTCTTGATTGTCCATGATGAAGTGCTGTGTGGGTTTACGGGCAGTAATACTGGTGAGGGAGTGGTGGTTGAGCTTGACCGACTGAAGGTCGACAACAGCAACATGGAACATGTCATGGTGATTCCCTCACCTTGATGGTCCAGGGCATCGGAGCATTAAGCCGAGCGAGCAGTCCGTGAGTCCCTCTCTCTGCCTTTTGTCTCGGTGTTTTTTGCTCTCCTGGTCCGAGGATTTTGTTCACCAAAGACTCAACTCCTCTTCCTCGATGCGCCTTGAGATCGTCTACTCGAAGCTCTCGGGGAGACCCTCCGGGCGCTAATCATGAATTTCCTGTTATGGGGTGCGGCTTCTCTATCAGCGCCGACATCGGGGCACACGATTTACCCGGCAGCTTCATGGTCCCCATAGTAATTCACAGTAGTAAGAGTCATTATTGCACCTTTGTGGGGGCGTGTACGCTGCTCTGGGACTTTGTGGATAGCGGAGCGATTGCTGTACAGATTTCTTGTGCCTCCAAACAAATTTCATTCTCCGTTTCTATTTAAATCCAAGGACTTTCCTGGCTCTCTCCTTTACCATTCATCGTCAATGTAGGTAAATCCTTCCCCAGCACCCTTATCTCGACTAACAGCCATAGATGTCTCCTCAGATTCAGCGCCTTTCCGCCTTTGCTCCCCAGCTCTCTGGCCGCAGTGCATTCACTGCTATTTCCATGCGCTATGGTATGCCCCTCGTCAACACCATCTGAACTTACTAACAGATTCAAGCTTCCTCCTTCCAAAAGATCAAGGTCAAGAACCCCATTGTCGAGCTCGACGGTGATGAGATGACCCGCATCATTTGGAAATCAATCAAGGACAAGCTCATCCATCCTTACCTCGACCTTGATCTCAAGTACTACGATCTGGGAATTGAGCATCGTGATGCCACTAATGATCAGGTCACCGTCGATGCTGCTGAGGCCATTCTTAAATACCAGGTTGGTGTCAAGTGTGCTACCATCACTCCCGATGAGCAGCGCGTCGAGGAGTTTGGCCTCAAGAAGATGTGGCTTTCTCCTAACGGTACCATCCGCAATATCCTAGGAGGTACTGTCTTCAGAGAGCCCATTGTTATTCCCAGAGTGCCTCGAATCGTTCCAGGCTGGGAGAAACCCATCATTATTGGCCGTCACGCCCATGGTGATCAGTACAAGGCCCAGGATCTGGTCATCCCTGGTGCTGGCACTCTCGAGCTCGTGTACAAGCCTGCTGATGGTAGCCCTGAACAGCGCACCAAGGTCTACGACTACAAGGGCTCAGGTGTTGGCCTGGCCATGTACAACACTGACGAGAGCATTACTGGATTTGCTCATTCTTCCTTCAAGCTTGCGCTAGAGCGTGGCCTCAACTTGTACCTGTCTACCAAGAACACCATTCTCAAGAAGTACGATGGCCGTTTCAAGGACATTTTCCAGGATCTGTACGAGTCCACTTACAAGAGCCAATTCGAGGCCAAGGGCATCTGGTACGAGCACAGACTCATTGATGATATGGTTGCCCAGATGATCAAGTCCAAGGGTGGCTACATCATTGCCCTCAAGAACTACGACGGTGATGTTCAGTCCGATATCGTTGCTCAGGGCTTTGGCTCGCTCGGCCTCATGACCTCTGTTCTGGTCACTCCTGATGGAAAGACCTTTGAGAGTGAGGCTGCCCATGGCACCGTCACCCGTCACTTCCGTCAGCACCAGCAGGGCAAGGAGACCTCCACCAACTCCATTGCCTCCATCTTTGCCTGGTCCCGGGGTATTTCGCAGCGTGGTAAGATTGATGCTACGCCCGATGTCGTTGACTTTGCAACTGCACTCGAGAAAGCCACTTTAGACACTGTCCAGGTCGACGGTCTCATGACCAAGGATCTCGCTCTGGCGTGCGGCAAGACTGAGCGCAGCAGCTACGTGCTGACTGAGGAGTTCATCACCGCCGTGGCCGACAGACTCAAGGCAGACTTGAAGGCCTAAGTCCTTTACATGGACACCAAGTAAAAAGGAAATGATTAATGAAAATATACTGAAAATATGAAGTTACATTGCTTATACTCAAGGTTGATATAGTAGAACGCATCACGAGTCTTCTTCCCTGTAAAAAGTGCACGGCTGAACATCACGTGCGGAAATCAAGAGTGTGGCCAAAACTCACACAAGCAACAGAAGACGAAAGTGCAATCCATTTCTCTTCTTCTCCGCCTTTTTTTACAACTTCTTTTCCTATTTATTCAATTCACACAACTTTCTACTCCTTTTGTACTCTTCTTCTTCCTCTTCATATACGTCACATATTGACGCCTCCTTCTAGTTTCCTTTTTTCTCAAGTGCATCGTAACTCTCGAAACGACCCCACTTGCAAGCGGACGCCTTTTGATAATAGACTTCCCCACTAGCACCTTTTCCAAATCAACTTGCACGCACAGTTAGTTTGTCCTGAAAAACAGGCACATTACTCACTGGAGCTACGTACCGCACTTCGTCTACTTGCCGTGCTCCGCTCTGAACCGAAAATCTAGCACAACTGGCACCGCCTGAAGAGACAAGGTTTCGCGTGACCCGTTTACGGCTTTTGTACTGACTACATCCACAACCATCGTGACGATTCTCGTCTTGTTACCTTTTTGCCCTGTTGCGTGTTTGGCCTGGTTACCTATAATCGTCTCATCCTCTCTCCTCCGCATTTAAGACCTGAACGTACGAACGTTTTGTTCCTTTTTTTCCCCACTCTTTGTTTTCCCCAAGTTTCTTGAAACAACTTGTTCTAGTCCAACAAGCATACTTTGTATACCCTTTTTTATATTCCGGTAGCTGACTGTTGGCTATCTATTTTTGATATCTTGGCTGCGGGTTCCTTTTTTTGTTGACGATACAGGGACTCTGAAAACGACTCTTTGAAGAACCATTTTGACGGCTTTTGGACCTGACTTTGCATCGGTATTTGAACTGATTTAACTACGCACGCGACTTCAACAGCATTCACATTAACGACTTCACAAAAATGACCGTCATGGACCCTTATCTGTAAGAATCAACTCTAGAGAATGGCATGGATACTAACTGATGAAAGATCCCCGCTTTGGTCCACACCCTATGGGCCACCTAGGCGACTCTTACGCAACGAATACAAAGTGCATTCAGCACGTATTACAATCAAGTAAGATCTTTTTTGCTCTTACCATTTTTCCTACTAACGCCTCAGACACTGGCAGCTACGGGACCTTGTGTGCGTCAACACATGCACGCCATCCGAACTCATTTATCCTTGCGATCGCGCAGTTAGGGCGCTCGACCTAAAGACTGCCACCACCCGACAGATTGCGGAATTTACTTTTGACCCTCGTTGTATCAGCACTCTCGGTAGCTATGTTGCGGTAGGCGGTTTGCATGAAATGCGGAGCAGCCGAGGTCACAGTCCCAAAGGCCTCTTTGCAGTTCATAATCGCGAGACTCACGAAACCATGTGTCAAGATGTGGGCGAACTCATTAATAATAGCATTGCCCTGTACACGGATGGCGACGCCGGCCTTAATGCTATAGTATGCAATAACGATAACGGGCTGTACTTTGTGGATGTGGCCCCCGAGAGAATTGAGATTACGCAGAGAATGAAGTTTGCGGCTCCACTGAACCATGCATCGATAAGCCCGAGCCGTAAAACGATAGTCGCGTGCGGGGATACACAACAAATCTACCTGTGTCCGCGCGACGGCGACCGCCCTTACTCGGCAGGTACGGGTCGCGGCCGCACTTCTAGCGGTACGGATAGCAACAGTGGCGCAGGCTGGAACATTACAGAGACACTTGGTACATGGTCAGACTATGGGTTTTCGACGGGCTTTCACAACAGCGGTGTGGTTTTTGGCGTAGCGTTCCAACCGGGCGTGGCTCAATTGTTTGACATGCGGAATCTGAGTGAGCCTTTGACGCAGATTTACAGTACACGGCCAAAGGAATGGCCGGGCGCATTTAGGTGTCTCAAGTTCTCTGGTGGCCCAGAAGATTTGATGTTTGTGAGCGAACAAATGGGCCGTGTGCATGTCGTGGACTTGAGGAACTTTGAAAACCACCAGGTGCTAATGGTACCTGAGGAGCTGTCAAGCCTGGGTGGTAACAGCGACCATTTTGGACAAAACACAAATGAAACCGGGGAGTCTGTGATCAATCTTTACGAGGACATGCTAAAATCAGGCGAAGCAGTACCTCCGGTTGTGAACGAGTTGGAGGTCCATCAAATGTTTTCGGACCAGCCAGTGAATAGCAACATTTTGGACTACGACGAATACCCGCCATTACCGGGAGACACTGAGCGACGCGGTTCAAGCAGTGAAGACTCGGCCATTCTGGAGGACGAAGATATGCGGGTCTCTCCCAGCGAGTCATGGGCCGGCGTAACGCCCAACATGAGGCGTGCAAGCACATCAATGATTTCCGCGGACTCGGGCATAAGAGATCTTCGCATGGACGGCGTCAGCCTGTCGAATTCTCGCTCTGGTGGCGGTGGTGGCGTGGGATTGCAGCTGTCTCCGACTGTCGCTCCCCTTCAATCATCATCCTCGCAGCTGCCCAACTTGACCAGCGTCGCCGGAAGCGGCTACAGCGTGTACTACCTGTCTCGACACGTTTCTCGCCGCATGTCACAAGCAACCCTCATCAACTCACTGCGGTACCTCACATCTGCGAGCGGCAGCGGCAGCGGCGGCCTTGCTCACAGCAGCAGCTACGGCGCGCCCGCATACCGGTTCGACGCGGGGCTGCACCACCACCCGCCGCACCACATCCCGAGCAGCTCGCGGTCGTCGCAGACCGAGCACGGCGTCAGCGGGATCGCGTGGACGGAGTACGAGGGCGGCAAGCTGGTTGTGGGCAGCGACAACGGGGTCGGCGTGTGGGATATCGATGGAGTGGCAAGACGCACGTTTCCGGACTATGAGAGACGATGACCGAAAGGGCTTGGCTTTTTACGACCATGAGTACTTGAAAAACTCTTTTACGACAGGGATAACTTGCTCGAAAAGAACGCTTGACAATAAGACAAAAAAACAAGACCAAGACATTTGGATATTTGAGGTTTTTAGGTTGATGTTTTCTTCATAGTATCATTCTCAATATCAATATCATTATCATTCCCAGTCTCATTATTATGGCTCCGATGATATACTCGATCGTTTTCCTAAAGTCGATCGTGCCGGATATCTTGGTAGGGCAAGGCAGCGTAAGAAAAAAGTAAGATAAGGCAAGGCATACCCACCTCGTAGTATGTAAGTAGCACCAGTGTCCTTAGTCCACAGGGCTGGTAGCTTTGCCCAACTTGTCCTATGTATCCATGTTGCTTACGTGGGTACATATGGCTGCGCGAACGCGTGCACGGTGGGTTTGAAAAGCAGAATAGACATTTGACTTTAACTAGCTCTATTTAGTACCCAATATTCCCGGGCTTGGGGGCCGGTGGTTTTCGAAAATATCTGTAGTTTCATACATGTAAAGAAGAGGAAAAAGAGGTTGATAATACTAATACTAATACTAATAATTATACGAAGGAGGAATTATTTGAAATAAAAAAAAATTGAAATAAAAAAAGAAATAAAAAACAGGTAGGAAAATACAACAAACAATAGAAGGAATTAAAAAAAAAGGGTAAAAAAAGGATGAAAAAAAAACATGTTTTGACAGTGGTAGCACATCATCAAAGAAAGAGAAAGAAAAAGGAGGGGAAGGAAGGGGATGTTGGGAGGTTTAAGAGAGAGAGAGATCGTGAACAGGAGGGTTGAGTGCATTCCAATGTAAAAAAAGAGACTAGACATGTATAAGGCTTTTTTTTCTCTTGGGCTTGTTTGATTTTTGTGATTTGATTGGTTTTTTTTGGATTTTTTTTTTTTTTAATTATTATTCTGCTCAAACGGCTTTGGATCATAGATATGGTACGGTCGAGGATCCTTAATCATGGCAAGTGGTACCGGAGAGAATCCTCGGATCATCGAAAAATGGTGCGGTCGAGACACATGGATCATAGAATGACACACTTTTTATGCTTTTTCACCACGGGTGGCTCCAGCGCGGCGACAATGGCCTCGTCAAACACGTTTTTGAGTCCCTTCTGGGTCAAAGCGCTGCACTCGACGTACTTGATGGCGCCGCACTCTCTGGCCAGACGGTCGCCGTTCTCCATGGTCACTGGGCGCAGGCGCTGGCGGGCCAGCTTGTCAATGGCCGTGGGGTCTTCGCGCAGATCGACCTGGGTGCCGACAATGAGGCAGGGCACGCCGGGGCAGTGGTGGCGCACCTCGGGCAGCCACTTCTCCTTGACGTTCTCAAAGGACGCGGGTGAGGTCACGCTGAAGCAGACCAAAAAGACGTCAGTCTGCGGGTATGACAAGGGACGAAGACGGTCGTAGTCTTCTTGACCAGCCGTATCAAACAGGCCGAGTGTGTACGGCTCATCGCCAATCCTAAAAATGAAATGTTAGCATGCGTTATATTACTTGTTTTTGTATTATCAGGGTTTTTTTTTTTTTCATTATTTTTTTTTTTTTGGGTTGGTTGGTTGGTTGGTTCTTTCACACACGAGTGGTGGTGGATATCAAGCTGATTTAAGGGGCCGATGAGGAAGCGTCAAGATCAAACCACATCAGCCCCCTGATCCCGGGGAAAGGAGAGGGAAGAAGGACCAAAAACACTTTGAGATGATGAGCACTTACATGACTGTGACAGCATAGTTGTCGAAGACCGTGGGGACGTATTCCGAAGGGAACTTGTTTGTTGTGTATGAAATGAGCAGACAGGTCTTTGGATCGTTAGTGCACTGCGAAAGGGGATAAGGTACCCTGCACCAGTTGGGCGCAAAGGGCCACTGGGATGGGGGAAGGACGCTCCACATACCTTTCCAACGGCACCATCGCCGACGACGACGCACTTGATGGTTTGCATTCTGTGTTAGTTTGGTTGTTTTGGGGTGCCGGATTGAGGTCGCTTGGATTGCTTGTAGGTGGCTGACGGCAGAAAGGCGCGACGGTAGTACTATGCGCGGGGGCGGCTGTATAACTGTCTAGATGGAATGAACTGAGCACGGGGACCAAGGGCTGCTAGGCTCGTGCTGTAAAGAGAAGAGTTTGGGGGGCTGTTTGACGGGAATGCAAAAGGGCAGAAGAAAGAAGGAGGGAAGGATTCGCACAGAAAAGAATCTTTGAGTTTCCTTTCAGATGCTGCTGTGTTTTTTTTTTGTCGCCTCTCTTTCTTCCCCCCCAAAAAAATGGAAAAAAAAAAACAAAAAAAACTGAATCGCCCGAAATCTACACAACTTAACAAAATTCAAATGATGAAACAGAAAATATGAAATTTGGACCGAACGCCAGCAGGCCCTTGTTGTTTCTCGTGGCTTCTCCATAGTCGTTCGCTAGTCCAGCTCTGGCCATCGCTGTGTCGTCACGAAGTATACCTGGCAGTCCGAGACACTCGCACACTGCGATATGGCCCCGGACACCAACCACTGGCGGCCTATAGGCGACGACGTGTGGGATTTCGCAAAGGGGCATCGCCCATCGCCCACCACCCCCTCACACCAGCAGAGGTTGGGCACAGTCTGAACAGGAACTCAAAGAGCCAGCCACAGTGCACCTCAAGTGCTCTACCATATTTCACCCGCATTATTATTGCTGGTGCATGGCCAACCGAACTGGCAATCGTAGATTGGCATCCGGACCTCGCATGGCTCCCCGACAGCCTGCGATGGTCGAGTGTTGTGCGCACGGCTCCATTCGCCATTCCGCCGTCAATTGAGAACTCCACAGCTGCATGTTGAAATTGATAAGACTGAGCCACGGCTTGGGAAACGATAGAAGAGGACGCCGCCTCACTTGAATTAAGACGACTCCCCGTGAAAGATCTCTGATTGAAGACCCATGCGCCCGTTATCAGACGAAGTCAAGCGAGTATTCTGTTGCTACGGCAGATCTGCGACGAGTCTGCGATTCCGTCTCCACGAGCTCCTTCTAGTGTTCTTTGAGGACTCTTCCTTGATCCTTGATTCTTCATGGATTCTTTAATGACAGTCACTGGTCCACACGCAGCGCTTTGAAATCCGACATGACGCGTGCGTATGTAGCAGCGACATGGCCCGCCAGCGGCTTCACCAAATCAACTGCCATTGCCTTTACCACCCCGCCACACGCAAGCCCTACTCGAGATCCCTTTAAAAGCAGCAGTTAGGGCCGGTGAATGCGCTTTCCAGCCTTTCGCGCTCGAAATTCTCATCGTCGTCGTCATTTGCTACGCCTTGCCGCACGCCCTTACCCTGACCATCTCGTGTACTTTTTTCTCTTCGACCGGCGACGCCTTTCCCTGTCGACTCATCGCGATCCTTCTCAACGTTGCTCCTCCTCGACGAAGGCGAAGACGAGAAAGAAAAAACACAAAAACCAGAGCACTACTTGAGAGGACCCCCAAAAAATTGCCATGGAAAAGAAGTTTCTACCACGACACACCCACAGACAGACCACTGGCCGCGTGCTTCCAGGCGTGGTTGTGGTACTGCAGGTCGTGTCGCTCATTTTCGGATTCGTGTATTACAACACCTGGTATAGCATCAGCAACATGGGTGCCTCGGCCGTTGCGTCCAGTCTGCTGTGCGGGTTCTCGCAGGGCCTCTTACAGCTCATTGTGTACCACCGCTTCCATGTGAGCAACCTGCTCAAGTTTTACTGCTGGGGTGTCATTAACGGCTTTTGGACTGTAAGTAAAAAATAGCAACCTCAGCTTGGCCCAGCACATATGCTAATCCTTTGCTAATTAGAAATGGTGGACCGAGCAACTGTTCTCTAACATTGACAACACAATCCTCCGCATTGCGTGCGACCAGCTCGTCGGCAACCCAACGTCGCTGCTCGTGTTTCTCAGCTTCTCTGTCTACTGGGACGGCCATGACGCCGACAAGTACTTTCGCCGCGTCTATCTCAAGACCCTGAAAACAAGTTACCTCATTTGGCCAATCGCCTCGGCCATTCAGTTCTACTGCCTGGACCCCAAGTACATCGTGCCCTTTAGCAGCGTGGTGAATGTGTTTTGGACGTCCATTCTGGGCATCATCTCTGCCTGAAAGGCACAAAGCAATGGCCACAGTCAACAGTCAATCACCAATCCACTAGTCCACTGGCATGAAAAATATAAAAAAAAGACTAAATTTAGAAAATGTGAAATTATCAAAAATTATCGTTATCGGCCATGCCCTAACCCCACATGCAACCTTAATCTCAACGCGGCGTAGCCAGCCTTTTACAATGGCCATTGCTTGGTCCAATCGACTTGAAAAAGCGCTTCAGTTTCACTTTCATGTTCATTTTTTTACATCTATTTGGAAAGAAGAGCTCTAGCATTCCAGCGTCTGTAAAAGAAAAGACCCTGTGCTTTTTGATCCCCAAGTCGTTGCTGCTCCTTTGTGGAGTTTGTTGCGGGTGGAGATAGCACGGCTGATATCATTCCAGAGCTCCAACAGTAGCAAGAACCTCGAGGAGAGTCAAGCGACCAATAAACACATACTACTATGTAGTTCAGATCCAATTTCCCCTGAAAGTGCATTGCAGCTTGTCTAACTTCAAATATTCTCTACATGATGCCATTGACGATGATGATGACCCGTATGCAAGTTAAGAATAGCACATTCCAAAAGATGCCTAAAAACAGAACGCGGTGAAGACAAACATCCCTGTCGGCATTTTCTGGCTAGCGCTGCAAACAAACAAAACTAATGCAAGGCCAACAACAAGGCAAGGGCACTTGCAGGATATGGAGCGGCACTCCAAGTATCTAGTGCTTTCTTTTCATGGCCTGCAAACTGGTGCTGAACCTGTAGTTAACTCTTGGCTATAACATCTGTGTATAGCACATACAGTACATACCAGTGGAAGTTTTGGATGTGCTTTTTTGGTGTATAACGACTATGTATAGCCAGATGGAGTTGTAACGTCCAAAAGTTGTGATCTTATCTCTCTTTTTTTTTTGGCCTTCAAAAAGTTGTCGTCATGCTCTTGTGTGCAATAAAAATCAAGTCGAATTGGCGTTAGCCCATATCACCTTGCTTCATCTGAAAGCTTCAAGCCTGTGTATGCCGTTGAGAATGAAATGCGGGCCACGGAAACTACCGTACCGTACCCTCGTTTTGATTTTTTTCTAGGACGGCTTTGAGCTGCTATGGCGAAAACAAACAAACAAGGGCTTCAAACGAAAACGCTTATTGCGATAGACAGAGGTACATACATGTATATAGTGAGTTCCAGAAACACATACATGGATCCAAGCGGGTGTAGTTACAACTGTGCTGGCTAGCACAAAATAAAAACATCTTAGTTGAGCTCTACTTGAAAAAAATCAAACATGTATGAGCAGCCCTTGAGTTCCGTTGTCAAAACCCAAAACCAAGACGGTCAGCAGGGCTCGTAGTCTGTAGGTTGTTTGCAATATCACTAAGATACTTTGAAGGTAAGCACTGGCGTAAGACCTTTGAACTGGGGTATGTCAGGACCCCGTATCAAACGATTTGACAGCGGTTATATTAAGAGAAAATGAAAAAAATCAATTTGTTCAGATAGCTTTAACTCTACTTGCTGATAATGAACCCTTTTCTTAATCATTGTTATTTTGTATATATTAACTAACTTTTAGTATAGCGTCAACGACATTTTAGCAGCTAACTGAGCTGTCCAAGCTATCAAAGTCCGGTAGTGGCACTGCTGTTTCCAATTTCTGAGCTACACAAGCCGTTTGTTTCTTAAAACTTGAAAGGCTGGTAGCGTTTAGAACAGCGGCATGAGTCTAACTTTAATTCAACATTGTAATTAACTTCACTGAATAGTAAGAAAGATGACCATACTAGAGCACATAGCGACATCATTGTCCAGCTTACGCAGACTAGACTCTAAACATTCATTTCGCAAACTATTAAAACCTATCTAGAACTAATATTGAAACTTTTTAGACTTGTTTGGGCATCTACATGTTTTAAAAAAATCGTCCTGTGTATATTCATTTCTTGGGATTCCCTTTTTTTTAATTTCAGACCCGCGCGCTCGTTTTCCTTGTCGCCGGTTTTGGAAATGCTAAAAGTAATTAACAATGAGACTCTTTTTTTTATTTCTCTGACGTTTTGAATGTGCCAGTGTTGCTCTTTGTGGGGTGTGTAGTAACCATTAGTTGAGTATAAAAAAATAATTTTATAATTATCAGTGAGCAAATAACAACGCCCTGCAGGTACACATCATTCTTGTGTTTGGAAGATATTAAGTAACAAAATCAATTAGTAGCTGGTCTACTATCTGAAGAAAATATGTTGGTTCTGTTTTGATTCTTTAATGATAAGACTAAGGTGTGGAGGCTTCCACGTATCCGTATGGATTACGTTCACTCCAAAAACCCAACTCGTGAGATTCAAATGTTTGTTTACCTTCTTGCTTAACTTGTCTGTCTATTTGTTTGTTTTTTTGCTTGCTGAACCTTGAATTTTGTTTGTTTGGAGTATCACTCTCGAAACACAAACACTTGAAATAACTGGGAGGTTGGTTTTTTTTTTGGCAATTCGCAGAATTCTTATTGGTCACAAATACAAATGCGAGTTTAATTATAAGCTTTCTTTTGGCATGGCGCTTATATCTACGCACAACTGGGGAATATGGATACCACGAATGGTTGCAACTCCGTACAAATCAAGCAAGTTAGCTTATATACATAATCTACAATTCAGTAAAAGAGATATATAAGTTTGGAGACTCTGATCTTCGCTCATGTTAAAGGCGATATATCATTGAGCAGATGTTCCAGTATGGGGTGGCGTTGTTCTTTGAACTCACTGCAGAGAACATTCCAAGTCTCTAGGAAAAAGAAAGCTCAACTTCAAATTCAGGTGGGAACACCAAAGCGGCTTCTAAAATATTGACGAATCTGATTGAAAACATTTTTTTAGACTATTTCCTTATTTTGCTTTGACGTTCTTACACCAAACACAACAAACACAAGTTCGTATGGCAAAAGATAAGTTTGGACGTTAATGAACTAAACGCTTTAACATGGCATGTAATATCTGGCGCCTATTGATGCTTGTTTGGGCTGTTTTGCTTCAGAAGTCCTAAAAATATCCTCCCCTCAAGCAGGCCTGTCATGCCCGGTACCTGGGACATAAACTTGGAGTTGGCGTGGGGATGAGGCCACGAGCTGGTTAATGTCAGGGCCGAGAGAAGAAGCCTGTCCATTCCAGTCATATAGGCAGGGATTTGATGCAGCATCTCCACTCAGCACCCACCTGCGAGATCTCAGTACAGCTCCATAGATTTTTGAGGCAAAACGCCCATACTAATGAAGCACAGTTAGGCTGTTCAGGCTGAAATAAATTAAACGGGGTTTTTTTCATTTGATAGTTATTTTTATTCATGTGCTGTGTGTGTAGATACTGCTTTTGGCTGATGTTTTAAGATTTTTCTCGTTTCTGGTCACTCGTTTTGAGGCCGAAACCCTCAAATTGGGCAAAAAAACGAGGCCGAAGCCCAAAAAGAAACACGCACACCGGGCTCCGGACAGCGACTAGGGCAGCGTCTGCGGTTTGTTTCATTTTATTGTGCAGTCTCCAGCTTATGGCCCGCGCTGTTTGAGCTCGTCAACATGATTCTCCGATGTTTGCTTATATATATAAGTCCAAGCTCTCGACTGTACCGCATTCCGCTCGATACTTGCAATCATTTTCTTTTCTCAACCTTCTATACGACTAAAATAGCTGGACTATTTCATTTTTTGATCTCTACTCTGTTAATCTCTTCAATTCATTTTTTGGCAATTTTTCGTTTACAATAATGGATTCTAATTACTTGTACACTCCAGCGGTCCCAAGAACGACTGCGGACTATTTATACCCGGTGCCTGGAGCACCTAACAACTACAGCCCTGATTTCAGCCTTCCCATGGGGCTGGAACACCGGTTCCCAAGCCCAATACTCAACCGCTTGCAGACGCCAGTTGGATCACTGTCGTCATCGCCTACCATCCCGTCACTCAATTCTTCGCCTCGTACACCTGGCCGCGAAAACAGAGGCCAGTTTATTGACTTCACCTTGGATCCTCTGCTAAAGCGCCGTTATAGCGACGACGAGGACAATAGCAAAGATGAGGTTCTTACCTACCAGCCCGCCAGCAAGCGCCTTTGCTCTTACTCTCCCGACCAGATGGGCAACGCTCCTGACACAAATGAGCAGAAGAGCAAAGGCGGGTTCAGCCAGCTTGATATGCTTTCATATATCTCGATGCGGAGTTCGAACGAAACTCCGGCGTTCTTACAGTCCGATCAAACATATACCGTATTCCAGCCTCTGACACTTCCGGCCATTTCGCATCTGCTGGAGTATTCCTATGGCGGGAGAGTTATAGTCTCGCGCAAGCGCAAGCCGCTTCAAACCGACTTTGAAAGCCAAGTCACTACCCCTCAAGTCAAAAAGACCAAGCAAGCCCAGGGCAGACCCTATAGCAGCGAGATGGTGATTGATCTGATCTTCCCCAAAACCATTGATGCGCTCTATGAGTACCTCTGTGTCAAGGGAACCCCGCCAGCGGCCCACCGTGTCAAGCTCCAGACGCACGACGCACTTACATTTGACCAGCCTGTCAAGGACAAAGACGGGACGCCCGTTTTCAGCAACTCGCAGTCCATGGTCCAATACTACACCGGGAGCACTCAGTTTTCCATCATCACTGCATTCCGCCAGTCCAGCATGGACCGGAGCGCTTTCAAGAAGGGCACCTGCCCCGTGGTCAAGTTCAACATCTCGCCCGTTTCCGACTACAGCATTGAGTATCTCAAGCGCATGGCCTACCCTCGCTACAAGGCGTGCATGAAGATATACCTTGTGCCGCAGGTCTTTGCCGAGGCGCATACTTTTTACACGAGCGGCGCCATGTACCTCCAAGACCAGGAGATGCGCATCGCAAGCGGCATGCCCATAGATATGAAGAGCCGAATTTTCCATAGCAAGTGCTGGCCTGACCTGCCCAACAGCGTATACGATCGCGAGTTTCGCAACACGGAGACCAAGACAAAACTGAAGTATATTCTGAACTGAACAAGATTATTTATTATAGCACAAGCTCACCATAATATAAAGTAATAAGTAGATACAAATACCATGTGCTTGCTAGTACGAAGGCACGAGATAAGTGGCTCGGGCCCTGTCAAACGAGCCGATATATAGACACCGTTTTGAAGTTTATCAATCACGATGGGCCTTAATCAAATGCAACGGTTTTTTTCGTTTTTTTTTTTTTTTTGGGTTCCTTCGGAATAATGCAAACAAGTTTAGCCGACCCAGCGATATCGATTGGACTGATAGCTCGATGATGAGCTGTGAGCCAAGTGGTCAAGACTCCGCCCGACCCGCCTTCCCCAGAAAAACAGTTGAGAGCGTCTGAGACGGAGAGTCTGTGGATCAGCTGACTCAGGCCAGCACCGTTGAGCGTTGGACGTCGGCCCAAGTGCCAAGTCTGTTTGACACGTTGGAGCGCTGGGTTCTGCGACTTGGAATCAGCTGGAAAAGGGAAAAGGCGCTGGTGTTGTCGTTCGATTGCACTCTCAATACACGCGATTGGAGACATTGGCGGCCCACATCATGTCATCCTCCCGTACTCAGCTGCGTGTCAGGTACGCTTTGGTATCTTGCGCCCGGCAGTGCTCGGAACTTCAACTCGGTGAAGCGTTCATCCTCTAGCAGCTCAGTCATCGTAGGCAGTGTAGTCTTTCTTTGTGCGCGCTTGTTCATTCACAGTGTTTACACGATTTGTCTGCGACGGGCCGACAAGACGCCCGCCCGCTGCACGTCGGGCCAATACCCGTTGACCCGACACCGCCACCACCACCCCATGCCATACGCAGCATTGCGCACTGAAACGGGCCCGCGCGGGTTTTCCCTGAAACGGAACAAGCGCAACGGCGTGCAAACTGGTGGCTGCTGCTGCTGCGAGCAGCCAGAACCGCCAAACTTTGAAATGCCCGTGGAGATCTGCACGGGCTCGGCGTCGACTCTCTGCCATCTACTAATCAGCACGCGCGCGTTACAGTGAACGAGCGCCGAGTGCTTTTGAATTCACCTCAACTTTTTCCAAACCTTCGCACCGCATCCTCTCTCTTGCTCTTCTCTTCCACTTGCCCTGCCCATTTTTCTTCCACCGCTCTCAGCACTGACCTTTTGTTTTGCGCTCTTTATTGAAATTCGCGACCAAAAGCCAAAAGAACCTTGAGCGTTTGTGGGAACAGTCCGCACTTGCCGTTCCTTTAAATACACGGCACAGCCCTTGACTCTTTTTCGAACCTAATCCTTCTTTCTTCCCAGCGCCCGCCCTCTTATCCAGCACCATCCAACCTCAAGATGCCTGGAATCCCTCAGCTAAAGGTGCCGCCAAATGCGTCGCCCATCTTTCCGGCAGAGGCCTTTTCGCCTGTGGACTCGTCCTTTCAAATCCCAGAGGCCGAAGTCATCTCCTCGGGAAGCGTATCGCTATCTATCGTGCTCGCAGAGCCCATCATTTTCCTGCGTGGATATACCCCGTCGGAATACTTGGACCGCTCGCCGTCCCTCCTTCGCGGAACCCTTGTAGTGAGAGCTCACAAAGCAGTCAAGATTAAAACCATCTCGCTCACATTCAAAGGCGTGGCTCGCACCGACTGGCCTGAAGGAATCCCGCCCAAGAAAAGCGAAATCTTTGAAAGTAACGAACTCCATAGTCACACTTGGCCATTCTTCAACGCCTCCTTCCCCATGTCGGACTTCTCGTCTGGAGCAAACATGATCAAGCTTTCAAAAGAAGGTGCCCACCGCCGCAATCTATCAGTAGACAAGTACGAGAGGAGCCATCACCGTGGCGAATCCTCCTCTTCGCTAAACTCCGACAGCGCTTCCGAAAGAGCTTCAACGTCTCGTTCGAGGTCAAACACTGTGAGATCAGACTCACCCGATACAAAGGGCGTCAAAGGCCTAGCCGGCCGATTGCGCCGAGCGGCCTCCCCGGCTCCATCCTTTCCAAAGGAACAGATTCTCCACTCGCTCAGTCTTGGCCCTAGACGATCCTTCTCCAAAGAAGAGGCAATCGACACGGATACACAAGCAAAGGGCTATCGAACGTTTGATGCTGGCGAGTACTTTTATAACTTTGAACTGCCTTTACCGCAGTCACTGCCAGAGTCCATCGAAGGGAATTTTGGCTCGGTGAGATATGCACTTGAGGCTAGCATTGAAAGGCCTGGTGCGTTTCGTACCAAAATCACTGGCCACAAAAACGTTATCCTTGTCAGATGCCCTGCCGACAACAACATCGAAGCCAACGAGCCCATTGCCATCTCTAAACAGTGGGAAGACCAACTGTATTACGACATTGTGATTTCTGGAAAAGCTTTCCCGATAGGCACTGCCATTCCTATTGCCTTCAAGTTGACACCGCTCGCCAAGATTGAGCTTCATCGGATTCGAGTGTACATCACAGAGAACGCAGAGTACTACTGTAGAAACAAGCGTGTGCATCGGATAGAACCAAACAAGAAGTTCCTCATTGAGGAAAAGGTCAGCAGTGAAGGCCTGAATGGAAACCTCCTACTAGAACTGGCATCTGGCGTGCAAATGTCGGCAGAAACACTCGCCACGTCGGCAGAGCTCGAGCTCAACTCTGTCATTCCAGAATCGTTTCTTCCCAAAAAGCGTGAGGTCCTACATGCAAACACAACGTATGACAACATCAAGATTCACCACTGGATCAAAATTGTAATCCGTCTGTCGAGGCCTGACCCCAATCCACCCCCCGGTGCGGAGCCCGGCAAAAAGAAACACTATGAAATTAGCATTGAGAGTCCCATCCACCTTCTCGACGCACGCTGCACCAACTCAAACGTGTACCTGCCTGCGTATATCGACCCAGTGCGACGTCGAACGTCGACGGCGTCCATGAGAGGCGTGCCCTCAAACCAGGTCCATGAAAATCGCCCCATTCACTTTCTCCGCAAGCCCAGTATTGCTCCTCCCAGTTTCGACGCGGACGTGGCCCCACCTGCCCTTGCGCGTGTACCCAGCAAAGAAGCCCCGCCAGGGTACGAGACGGCGATCCAGAACGAAACGAGTTCGTATGTGGAGCGGTTCGCGACCTACCAGAAGCAGCGCAAGCAGAGCTACGATGAACATATGGCAGAGGCACTGGCGCGCAGAAAGGCAGAGCGACAGTCGAGACCTTCAACCATCTTGGAAACCCTGCATGCTCATAACGAGGCCTCCCCGCCTGCCCACCCGGACGCTAGTAGCATTAGCCTAAGCACATCCAGCAGCGGAAGCTCAACGTCTGCTCCCGAAAGAATGTCGTCAGACGCATCTTCCACTCTGGATGCCTCCTCGACCCAGGATTCCTCTTCCGCGCTGGATGCATCCTCCTCACTGAATGTCTCTTCCCCACTGAACACCAGCATGTTTTCGACTGCCGAGCCTCCATCCGCAGTCCCAATTCCTATCCAGCCCTTGGACGACATGCGCCCGCGGTACCAATCCACCGCCTCGCAGGCCTCCGTCGACATTGTCGACCAGCCCATTGACCCCGACGACCCCCTGTCCTCGCAGCTGCGCCGCGTGTCCTCCGCGGCCAGCAGCATCGGGCCCTCGGACTCCGCCGCAACGAGCCTCGACGAAATGCTGCCCAAGCTCTACTTGAGCGGCCACTCGTACGAGCGCGCGCCGCTGCTGGGCGGCAGCGCGGCCTCGCGCCGCATCTCAGAGGCCAGCAGCGCGCCACCGCCGTTGCATGGCGCCAACACGTCGTCGTCGCGCGGCCGGCTCGACAGCTCGGCAGATATTGGCGTGCGCGCAAACGGTGGCTTGGAAGACGACCAAATGTCAATGACGAGCACGACCAGTTTATGGATTTCCTAGACAAAGTTGTTGTGCGATCTGATTGTTTTTTTTGTTTTTATTGTATTGTTATTATTGTCATTATGAATTAGTATTATTATCTTGTAGCATAGGTTTCATTCATTTTATTCATCATTTATTGCTTTTCTTGTCTTCAATGGGGGGTACTCCCGGACCCAAGTCTTTTGTATAGTGTTTATGATGCATAAGTACAAGTATAAGACTCAGAGTTTGATTAGTTTTTTTGGGTCAGCCTTGAACCCCTACGGTGTACTTCAAGGCGTGAGAGTAAAATTAATAGATTCCTTTACAAGATGCATTTAGTTCGCAATGGCTTTGTTGTTTTTGGCCTTCACAAAGACCAGCAAAAGATCGTAATCAAACTAACCCAGAACACGACAATTAACAACAATAAACTGTTTAGTCTCTCGTATGCATACATGCACCACACTCAAGTCTGTCTTAGCCAAACAAACTCAGCAGCTCACGCCTGCTCAGTCCATTCGTACCCGCACGGGCCGCCGTCGTTGCTGCGTTGGCGTTGCCGCTTCCGCCGCCCTCCACGACACTCGCCGCGAGCTCGCGTTTCTGGGCCTGCAGCCGCACGATGCGCTCCTCGACGGTGTCCGCGACGACCATCTCGTACACGTCGACGTCGCGCGTCTGGCCCACGCGGTGCACCCGGTCAATGGCCTGCTCGCCTATCTGCGGGTTCCACCACGGGTCCATGAGCACGACGCGCGACGCGCATGTCAGGTTGAGCCCGAGCGCGCCGCACTTGAGGCTACACAGAAGCACCGTCGCGCCGCCGCCGCCGCCGCCGTTGGCGTCGCTGTCAAGGCGGAGAGCGGCCAGCGAGGCTTCGCGTGCGGCAGGGGTCATACTCCCGTCATAGCGCGCGTAGCTGAGGTTGTGCGCGGCGAGCAGGGGTTCAAGAAGATTGAGCATGGACGTGAATTGCGAAAAGATGATTGTTTTCCGGGACGGCTCGGAAGTGAGCACGCTGGAGAGTTCCTTCATCTTGGATGACGATTGCTTAAAGATGTCGGCGACATCTCGTTGGGGATTACGGCCGCTTGGCGTGGAAGGCTGTAGCGATGTCGTACGATGATTATTGGAATTGAGCGAGGTGCTGCTGCCAGGCGCGGCCAGATCAAACACATCTTGGTCGTGCGAGTCGCCAGTGGCCAAGTCAAGGTGGTTGCAAGCCTGCCTAAGTCTTAGCAGCACTGTAAGCACGTCAACGTAACTCTTGCTTGCATCCTTAATTGATGTCTGGGCACGCGACTCCAACCGTTTATACGCTGCTCTCTCGCCGGCGCTGAGCGTCACACTACAGTGGTGCACTCTCCGCTCTGGCAATTTGAAACTGCTTGTCGAGCCCAAAATGACTTTAGTGCGGCGAAGCATGATGGCCCCTAAGACAACGTGCAACCGTTGCATGGCAAGCTCGGCCTGGCCATTTGCCAAGGGTCGTGCGATCTGGCCCGTCCATTCTGCCTTGTTGTTGAACGGTGCAATATCCAGGAAGGAGAGCAGTGACTGCATCTCATCTATGCGATTTTGTATAGGCGTGCCCGTAAGACACCATCGTTGTTTGGAGCGTAGTGCACAGCAGGCCTGAGAGGCTTTAGTTTTGGTGTTTTTGATCGTGTGAGCTTCGTCTGCAATGATGCGCCACCACTCTTGCTGAAATAGCCTGCCATTGCTAGCGTGCTCAGTGGAGACTACCTGAAAAGTTGTGACGACCACATCTGCTGCTCGGAAGGAGTCCACGTCGTGTTTAGACCGGCCAGGGCCATGGTGGATCACGACTTTGAGCCTTGGTGCCTTTGATTTGATCTCGTTAGCCCATTGGTGAACTAGCGCCAGCGGAGCAATGACCAGCGTTGCTTTAACTTCCGTCATTGTCACAAACCTCGGGTTGGCCAAGATCAACGCGATGCTCTGCACTGTTTTTCCCAAGCCCATGTCGTCGCACAACAGCCCACCTTTGTGCGCCACGTTATGCTTTTCTCTGGCCAGCAGAAAATGTAGCCCAATGATTTGGTGCGGCATCAGCTGAACTGTGAGCCCGTCCAAATGGCCACTAGAATACGGGCCATCTGCCAAATCCGTGTGAGCAAATGTTGCTAGCAACGACGAAATGCTCTCTATTGTCTTTTCCGGGTCTGGGTCCTTCAATGCCTGTGAGTCTGCAGACCTACTTGATCCCTTGTAAGCTGGTACATTATCGTATAGTCTGCGTGGAACAAACCCCTCAGTTGAATCGTCACTGAGATCAGAATCATCATCGTCAGTGTCCGAATCCTGCACAAATCTGGATGCACGAGGTTTTTCTCGAACTGCTGTGATCTCGAAATCATCCGTTGCGCCGACTATTCTGCCCAGTGTGTAAGCTGTTCGGCCATCGGGTGCCTCAACCTCTCGAAAATCTCTTTCTTGCAGAAGGTTCTTTGGTCTATGTTCCATAGGCAGTCTTCTCGACTGCGTGTAGATTTGAGGGCCATTTGTCGCAGCTGTCCTCCGCGGCGAAGTTAAGTCCAAGACGCTCTCGTCGCTCATCTCATTTTCCGAGACTGAATTGCTTTCTAGTTCATTTTCAAATAGTAAAGAGTCCATGATTCTGTTTGTCTCGTCTTCTATGGTAGTATCCAAATCTTGTATATTCATTTCATTAATCGTCCATCCTTGGGGCGTGGTCTCTACAATCTCGATATCACTGTCGCTGTCGCTATCCAGCGTTATGACCGACTGTGGAGGTACAAACGACGACTGCCGCCCCTGTGGCGTTATAACTTCAATTTCGCGGTTGTCACTATCGCTCTCATTTAGCAAATCGTCGATGCTACTGAAGAATCGCTTTTTAGGCTGGTTCTGTGTAAATCGTTCCGATGGCATCTGTGAGTGTTGTAGATGCGGCATTGTTGAGGATGCACTGTGTGTTTTACTGGAAAAGTTTGTTGTTTCGGGTATCTATAATAAAGGTATCTCTAATTCATGGTCAGTTCAAGAGCATGGTTGTTGCTAATCCCCTGGTGTTTTCTATTTCCTTGATAGGTTCGCGCGGTCGTCGCGATATCGCTCTTGATCTTCTGTGTTGATGGTTTTGAGTGTGTTTGTGCTTGATATTAATTTCCCAGATGGGACTATTTGGTTTCTACAGTAACGGCTATATGGTGTTAAGGCATAAGGCTTGTGTCGTAACTTAACTACGGCGATTAGCGTTTGAGTGTGGCTTGCGCAGTTATTAGAGCCAAACCTAAACGCTTCAACACTAGTAGCTCAAGGCTTGAACCTTATCATTCATTTTAGTTTCTGAGTTTGGTATGTTTCTTTTGTTTTAACACACCTGGAAAACGGTGATGGCAGCGGGTTTTTTATTTTATTATGATTATTATTATTATTATTCCGGGTGGTTGGGTGATTCTGGACCGGTGGTTGAACTTGATTTCATGTTCACGGATTTTAAGCGCCGGGATTGTTGCCTGACTGACCTGGATGGTCTATGCGGAGCACTGAGATCACCATGATGGAATCCATGATCAATGATCAACATGAGAAAACTCGAAATGAACCTCGGGTTTTCTCCTCACTAAGGCCCAGCCTATTTACCTCTTGGCCTCCATCAGGTGTCGCACACAACACCGGGGAAATGATGCTGAGATGCCTTGGCTAGATGACTAATTGAGGAGCAATGGCTGGGGTGGTTCGAAGGGTCGAGGCAACGAGAGGCCATTCGAAGAGTGCTCGAGGCTATCTGTAGACAGGTATTGAGCATTTGAGAGTCGACTCAGTGGCTACCCTCAATCATGCAGTAGACTCGATATTATTCCCCTTCGTCTAACGTTTGGTGAAACGCTCCACTCAGCGCACTGGCAATGTCGCAGATCCCACCTCCGTTCCGAAAGTCCCGCCTTTGGTATCGTTGGTGAAGATGTTTGTTGTAGTACCAAACAAAGCGCTCCTAATTAATTCACAAGGCCCGCTCGTTGTCGCTGATGAAAAATCCCCCCCCAATTGATGCCCTCAGACGCCTGTATGATGCTTTATAGATTTTTCTGCAGTGCCTGTAACTCGTGTAGTTCCGGTCGGCTTATTGGGCCAAACACCGTGGGTATCATGAGCTACCTAGGGCCATGGCTTGACGTTGCTCGGTTTCGTAGTTTCCATCATGCTAACTGGCAGTTCACGGCATAATGGATTCACAAAGTTCCACTAGTGTATTTGAGTCTGTCTCATATCTCTTCCTTCAGTGTTTCTTCAGTACAATTACTATTCAAAGCTTGTTTATAGTATCAAGTCATTAAATTATAAAACTTTCATGTTCACGTCAGACGCGTTTTAGCAGCCAAGTCCAACCTTGCTCATCGATATATGGCCCTTTTTGGACAGTGCTCATGCGGTACCTTTTCCTCCACAGTCCACCAACCACCCACCGTCCACCCACTGCTGAACTGACTCCCTTCACTTTATCTTCCGTCTGTACCAACTTCGTTTGGCATTTTTTGTCATTTCATCTTCTTTTTCTCTTCTCCAGAGCACCTTCTTCTTTCTTATTTATTTTGCTACTCTCAGTTGTATCCAGTCGCTTTGCTACGCTTCGCCTCTTTCTTCGTACGCCAGATCGCGGTAATTATTGCTAGACACATCCTACAAAGAACTCCGGCTTGTCCACCACGGCTCAGCCCAGTCTCTGCACCATCCCACACAAGACTTTGCTTTCACAAAACTATAGAATTGAAAGCTGCTCTTCTAAAATTCAACCAACTGATACCTTTTTTTTTCTCTTTAACTTGCTACTTGATCCTGGCGGCAGACCCGCAAATTTCGCCCAAGTTGAAACAACCCACTTAACGCCGCCAAACACCGCACACCCCACCAAAGACGACCATATAATTTTCTCAGCACATTCGCAGTAATGGACACCTCTAAAAGCTCATCTCCAGGGTCCATCATCCTCTTCGTCTGTTTGGGCTTCGGTATTGTATTTGTCAACCTAGTGTAAGTAGAAATCTTTCAGTGCTTTTTTTTTAGATTTTTGGTTTGACTGAGTCGGGGCCTGGTTTCCGTACTCCCGACTAGACGATCACACTTGAATTGGACATCTTGCTAACAACCCACCAAGCGCTTTTGCAGGCGTCAGGGCCTACTGGCGCCGTCGCAGAGCTGCGCTCATTGATCCTGAAACCGAGTCCAACGAGCCAGTGGTCTATGTCCGGCCAGTGCGCCGGTCCGGCCGCCGCCTCCAGTACGGCTACACACAAGATCCCCGCAACAACGCTGGGCGGGCTGCACACTCTTCTCGGCGCCGCAACAAGCACCGCATCCTTAAGCTAATGACCCAAGAGCAAGTGGACAATGTCTTCCCAATCGAAAAGTTCAAGACTGCGCGCGAAAGAAGCCCGTTGAACCACTTGCACCACCCCGCAGTGGAGGTGGATGATGACGACGATGCCAAGAAAAATAACGGGACAGAAACAAAGAAAGCGAAGCAGCCAGACTCGCAAGAGACACCAACGAAACGATCCTTGAATTTGATGAGACCCTTTGCAAACAAACGCGATTCAAGTCAGAATGTAAATGCAGAAGCTGCTCCCACCGAAGTATTTGAAATGGCCTCGGACTTGGAAGCGCAAACCATCTCTTCAAAGTCCTCAAAGAATCTTGAAGAAATCTCTCTCCATGAGTTTCCTGACGAAGAGCAAATTGACAAGGACTCTCCACTTGACGTCTGTGCCATTTGTATATGCACACTCGACGACAACGACGAGGTGCGCCTTCTCACCTGCGGCCACATCTTTCACAGCGAGTGCATTGACCCCTGGTTGCTTCGCCGCCAGGCCTGCTGCCCCATGTGCAAGGAATCCTATTATAAGCCTAAACCTGAAGACCCGCTTGGCCCAGAGCCCATCGAAGTCATTGAAGCCCAGTACTTGGCCAGTTTACGCGAACAGGCCGCTGCAGGCAACGGCCGTCGCCAGAACGGGCGCAGTCTAGGTGCAGTCGTTGGACGGTGGTTTGGGCAAGGCTCGGTAGCAAATGGTGCACCCGAGGCTTCGCCTACCACCGCCCCAGCCGCCGCACCAACGGCACCGCCGGCCGGCACTAGTGAAGAAATGAGAGAACTGAGCTCATCCCGCAATGAAAACTCGCCTGAGCCCGAAACCGCCACTGGCACAACTACTCCAACTGCACCTAGTCAATCCTCGGCTGCCCCTTCCTCTCCCACCATCTCGCCGTCAACTGATATAGCCACCCTCCCAAGCCAACCCAGCCCACGCCCTCCTAGTCCCGTTTCCACCGTTCCTCGGTCCTAAGTTTCACACGCTTTTTTCCCTTTTGCTAGAGTCACACACAAAAAAACCCTAGAGCAAAATTAGGCACTTTGGCTGGATTTACGTCCATCCCCATCTCCACTTCTTCCTTATGATCCAGTTACTCTTTTACTCGGTTACGTAAATGTTGTTATCTTTTTCCTTTCCATTTTGGAGATTCTTTTCTGTCCCGCTTCTCGCCTCGTCTCTCATTCATCTTCATCGTCATCTTCATGTTGATAAGTTGACTTTTTATTTTTCTTGTCTTTATTTTACTTACTTTTTTGTCATGCCTTTAGTCTGTTGCAAAATGTTCTACTGCCTCCCTGTTTATGTGTATATCCAATTTAACGCTGTGCCCAAAAAGAAATCGCAAAAAAAGATATATTCTTAAAGAATGAAACGTTACTCCGAAGTATAAAAGAATGTCATCTTGAATCATGTTGAAATGTTCGTCAATCAAACCTCATCTATAGGCCACATACAAGTACGTAGTAGCAAAATACATACCTGTGCACGACTTGCGTCAAGTTGCTCGTGACTTTCAAATGTTTCTATCTCATCTCGTTACACCTTCTCAATGCGCATACCTTCAAGTGACTGAAGCGCTCAGAGTCACCCAACCTGCCATGCGCTTTTCCTAAGTTTAATTTGCGATAGTGGGGTCAAATTATTCGCTTTTTTAAGCGATCGATGTATGGAAAGAAACATTTTTGAACTCCATGCATTATGGCACTAAGTTGTAAGTACTATGTAAGCCAGGAATGGAAAATATAATCAGCACCACCGCTAATGGACTCGGATCCCCCGGGTATCCTGGCTGGCTGCTAACGTCTATAGAGTACATAAACCGCAGTTGACATATAACAAATAATAATAATAATAATAAAAATATAGCATTTCTATTCTACACTCCATGTAAGATTTCTCAACTCGAAATTCGATTGTATTTATAGGTCTATCTAAATACAGATAAAATATAATAAGAAGAGGAAGTATGACCTAAAAGAAAATAAGAATAAACAGCTTCTTTTCGTTATTTTGTTTCCTTACTTCTCGTTCCTGCTTCTTGTGTCTTTCGTCAAGTTTCTACTTCTTGTGAACCACGTTTTCATACATGATGTTAGACTCAAGTGCTTATTAGCTAATTACCTCAAATGTTCGTGCTCAATATTCAAGTTTTCCAAAGTCGGTGAGCACTTGAGAACAATTAACGCTTGAGCCAATTATAACTCAATACGCATTTTCCAAGTAAAACGCCATTTGAGCGAAACAATTGCTTGAGCCGGGGCCTTAACGGCAAAAGTATCTGCTTGAACCTATAAGTTGAAATGTCGTTGCGTTAAGCTTTGGTCTTCAATGTTCTGCATAATGCTCATATCATTGTTGCAGCTTAAATTTAAGTCGACCGATACTAGCTACCCATCTGCCGATGGTTTGTTTCACAAAACTGCAAAAGTAGATACTGTATGTAAGCTGTCTCCTTTCGTTTTACCGAAATTCGATTAACTTATGAAATTCACAAGTTACTACACATTTTTTTTGTTCCAATTATTTTTGAAAATTTTGAAAAGCAAAACTGAAAACTAAATAGGCTTTACATTAGGAGGAGTGTTCTTTTTTCTGGATTTCTTTTTGGGGGGTATTTCAAACTAGTAGTGTGCACATAAACAAATATCGTTCACCAAGTCAGCCTAAATGGCCGAGGTGGGTTTGGCGGGGGTGTCGTTCAATTCCACGGCATGAGCGTCATGGAACGGGTTGCTCATGGTCTGCTGGCTGCCGTTGGTCACCACCGTCGTCAAGTGCTGGCCCTTGGGAATGGCCACACCCTTGCCGGCAGTAGCCTCCTTGGCCGCGTGGGCGCGAAGCGCGCGGCGGCGCACAATGAACCAGTAGTATGCAAAGGCGCACAGTATCAGCACAAACACAATTGGCACTACAATAGCGGCCGCGAGCTGGCCACTGGACAGCCCAGAGCCTGTGGAAATGCTGTTTTTGCGATTGTCGCTGGGGAGGCGCGAGATGGTGGTCTCGGCCTCGCTCTTGGACGAAATAACACGGATGATGGGACCGCTAACAGTACCTGTGTGGTCGGCGGTGCTGCCGGAGCTGACGAGTGGCACCAGGTTAATAAACATGTATCCGCCGGTGCCCGAGACCTTGTAATCACTCAGGACGGTCAGTGGGAAGTAGCCATCTGTATTTGAAATCCAGTCAGTGACAAAGACACGATCTTCGTTATCATCGATAGGAAGGTAGCGAGCATAAATCTTAACTTGGCTAATATCGTCTCCGCCCCAGTATGTGGGGTCCCAGGTAATCCAGTATGTCTCGCCAACGAGCCACTCAGTGTGGTTCAAGGGAGTACAGAAGGGATATCCGGGGGCAATCTTGGAGCTGCCACTGTTGTCCGCCGGTACACGGTCCCCAAAGCATCTCAGCACAGGTGGGATAGATGAGGGGGTAGGGTAGTTAGTAGGGGCAGTAGGACTGGCACTAATGGTGCTAACACCAGGAGTGAGGATTGTAGGAGTGACCATAACGGGAATTCCACTTCCATCCAAGCTCACCCAAGGCGTGGCTTTGGCGCTGTCTGTCTTGGATGCTGGGCTGGCTGAGATTGTGACGCCGTCGATGGTAGTTGCCGTTACAATTTCTTTAATGCCGTTAGAGTGTGTCGAGGTCCAAACTGACTTGGAAAGAACAGCTTGGCCTCGCTTAGCTAGACGAATGCCTTCCTCATCTCTTTGGACCAGGGCGGGTGCGGCCTCTGGGAGGACGGCGGCATAAGCCGATGATGCCAAAAGGCCGACTGTGATCCAACTGAAATGCATTTTTTTTTAACGAGGGCTTGTAGTAAGAACTCGGGTGTGTGAGAATAATAATGACAAAGAAAGAGGAATTGAAAAAGAAGCAACCAGCATGATATTTATATCTTGGCCATCGTGTCGACTGGACTGGTGGTTCAAGGTTCAAATATTGGGTTAGCCTAATTAGGAAATTGAGCCAGATCATGGATCTCTCTATGATTGGCCAAACACCGCATTCCTTTTACCGCATTTGGCGAGCCAAGACGATTTATTGATTGATAAAAAGCGTAGGGTTAGGTCACTTCTTTTGTAAACGGTGCCGCGGTTCGCTACCTGAGTTTTGAGCGAAAGAACCAAGATCTAATAAATACAAGTATTGAGGCATACAAAGAAAGATTTTGCAAGCTAGTAGAGAAAACCAAATATTGTAGTGGTGTTCATGGCCCTTCCTGGGTGTCTCGGAACTTTCAGGGCTGTTTGCATAGTAGTACTAGCTGGTGGGGTGGGCTGGCGAGTTGGGTGGCGATCGCTCAAACGTATTGGAAAAAAGTGAACATTTGAACGCTGCAAAGAGTGCTGCATGTGCCAACCGATTTCAAATTTCCCACACAGGCGCATGCCATAATCTAACATCCATCCAAATTATCTTCCCAATTGGGAAATACCATGATCTTGGCCAATCAGAGACCCTATGATGCCTTTCTTCAGAAAAGAGAACGTGAAATGTGACCAGTTTTTTTCATTTGGGCCGCAAAGTCTTGGCAAAAAGGCAAACCATTGAGAACATTGAAAAAGAGACTGGTTGAGCATAAAAATTTTAGTTGACATATAGCAAGAAAAATAATAACAATGGTGAACAAAAATCTGGGTATCCAGTCCCTTTTTGAAGTGAGACGTCTTTACTCCTCACATGAAATGAGTCTGTGAGATAGTTAGCTGGAGAATGGGGGTGCTCAAAATATGGCCAGCTGAGAGCTAACACTGGGCAGAGTTGGGAAGAGATGCAAGGCTCATAACTGCAGCAGCAATAATTCAAGTCCGATACACTGAATACCGAGTTGAGTACTACATACTGAACACTCAGTGCTGCTTTTACACGTTCAAGTCACTTGCAATGGCCTCCGATTCCGGATCTCGGAAATAAAAGTCCTCATATATGATATTTATTAGATGTTATCACTTTCATCAAAGTTAATTTTCCTAAAACGGACGGATTCTTGACCTCTTCAGCTGTCAACTGGTGGTCCTGCCGGCCGCCCCTGGTTTAGCCATGGAAACAACCAATGAATAACATTGAAGTTGGCGTTTTAGCTCCAAACCACACAGATTTACAATAACCTTCCGAGGTCATTGATCCCTAGTTTGCCAGTTGTTGACTCTTGGCAACGTGCAATATGTACTCAATTGAAGTGAAGGGATTAGCCACCGATTCTACCGGCCGCCGGCGTTGGCCAAGGCGGATGGATAAACAGCCGTGTCCACATGTAACTAGTGCTCAAGTTGACTGTGGTAAATGCTTGCCAAGTTCTCAAATTGCAGCAGCACGCATCAATTATGTTCGTGTTCTTCAAAGTTGTTCGAATCGTTGATGGTGATATTTGTCACTACACATGCCAGCTGATTACCTAACATTGAAAATAGGCTTGCGGCAGCGTCATTCAACTTTGCTTTCTGATGCTCAAGCGCTTGGTGTGTGCTATGCATGTGAGGAGAGTAAGAAGGCACATGGTACCATGATGTTCGATGTTCAGCGCTTGCATCAAGTCGTGGGGGTACGCACTTCAAGCTCAGGCATTTAGGTCACCCCCAATATTTGAACTTCAAGCAAGGAAAGTTTGCGGAATTAGTGATTTTCAGTGATGAAGGTATAACTTTGAATGCCAGTAACTTGAATGCAACCACATTGCCAGTAGTGAGTTACGTACAATGTGTGTAGAAAAACAAACAAGTCCGAACTTGGAGTTCAGGAGAGTGCACTCTCTCAGACCGGCGTGAACACAATAGCGGCACATTTACAGACATTCCGCATCTTGCCTTGCCTTGCGCGTTTAAGTTGCTTCCCGTGTGCCCAACTTAAACGAACAACACTCGAAGGTATACTCTCTACAGCACTGTTTCCAGTTTCAATGCCTGCAAAGTCTCAAACTTTGGTGCACGGAAAAACATCTGAAGTTCAAGAATCACTGGCAGAACGCTAATCTTGTCAGATTTGCAGCAGGAATTCAAGATACTAGTAGACAGATGCTAGATACATGTCAGGTAGATTTTTGCTCGGTCAATCGGCTATAACGGTAAACAAGAAATGTAAATCAAACATTTACAATCATGAGAATGATAATAACAAAATAAAACAGAATTCCAGAATTTCAAGACCGTGTTCATTCTTCCCGTACTGGCTTTTACCAGCGTCACGACAACACTTTAACTATGCCCGAATATACTGGAAGTCCTCGTCTCCAGTTGAAGTAACTGACAATTTCCGCAAAGCCAAAACCTCTTGAAGAACAATAAACAATAAACAAGGCAAAAATCGGCAATTGTAAGCATCACGAAGATGTTTAACTTTGGAGTGGGCTTTCGTCCCTGGAGTTTGCAATAGCTTGCTGTGACTTGCAGCCCCTGTTTGAAGCTGAGTAGCATTGATATCTAGCGCTTGAAATGATATAACAAGTATTGCCTTTGGTCACTTTACATAGGACATTCAGTGAATGTGAGGTATCGTTGCGTGCTCTTTTCATTCACAACCGTACGAATGTGTTGGTATGTTGAATCCCTCATACCACTTGCCCGTTAGACCATGGCCAGTTCTAAGCATGATAATGGTGCTCAGAATGCTGCGAAATCGTTCCCTAATGTGTTTACTGACGAGTTTTGGGATATTGAGAGCACATTTGGCATCGGATATGAGCGGCTCTTGCCATTGTGCTCTTCATTGATTTTCGCATCATATAGCTTCATTTAAGAGTTACCTAATTATGCCTCTTTTCTTCTTTTTTAGCAGTTTTGGACATTGCCAAGGTGCTAAGTTTGGTGGTGTAGCTCGGTGGTGATCCAGTTTTTCTAAATCTTCACCGTCTTGTAGATGCTGTTCGTTGGTAAAGATTAGTGATTTCTTTTCCTTCTTATCAAGGTTTGTTTCACAGAGGCCGTGTTGTATCCTTTTTTGATCTCGTCGCCACCAAGTATTTGAATCTGTGTTCAATAAGGTGGATAGTAGCAGCTGCTATCTTCATCACCAAGAATCCCTTGCAAAAACAATTATTCTGCACCAACGAGAATTGGTGTTGTGCCTTATTGACTTAGCTGTACGAAGCATCAAGGCCGTATTCAATATAAGCCTGAACACACCCCATGCATAGGCTTCTCACCGCAGGTTCAAAGTTTACATTTTTAATCAGAGTTTTGCGTATGTTTTCCCCTTTTTACTAATTTTGGGCGTCGCTTTATCGCGTCCAACGGATACCCTCCTTTGGGTGTAGCAGACGAACAACAGAAGGATAGAGTATAAGACTACCTAAACTATACGGACAGAACAGAGTCGAAGGTGCGCGTAGAGCAGATTAACTGCATGTGCATTCTCTTTCTTCATATAAGACATCCAGACCGACTGTGTCGAAATATAGAGAGCTACGGGAACCATTGTGCGCGTAGAGCAGATTAACTGCATGTGCATTCTCTTTCTTCATATAAAACATCCAGACCGACTGTGTCGAAATATAGAGAGCTACGGGAACCATTGTGCGCGTGTTGTAATTCTCTATGGACCACCTTGCCGTCCTCTTAATGCCTATGAAGATTGTCAACTTGTTTTGATGTGCTGGGTCATTTCTTAGGGAGTGTAAACAGCAGGCCCAAGACTCCATAGTATTTGCTTGGGGCAGTATTACTTTTGCCACTCTCTTCTTACTTTCCTCTGGGTCCATGTGTTTATTCTTTCCAACCACTACTTCTTCTCCTTAATTAAGCCAGCTTCACCGTAAGTCCTTCTTGTAGAGTGTAGTACTTTTCAGATGCATGGATGGTCGGCCGGGTAAAAGCTTATTATTACACTTTTTAATTTCAGAGTTCACCGCATGCATGAAATTACACGTGCAAGTTTTTTCTTGGTACCAGTTGACAGCTTGAGTCTTTGACACTTGCACGCACAGCATTGCACGTCGCTGAGTTTTTTTATTTTCATTAATGAAAACTTCTTAAATATGGTCCAAGTTGAAATTCTAGTGATAAACGTGCTCTTATACTATCAAACATCGGCAATTCCATACTTTAAAATACCTGTTGAACGCAATGCGTTCGTCGTTGTCTTCAATCTTTGTCGATGGACTCGGAATTAAAGTGTTTCACGGTACCGCCTTGAAACCCAGGCAGTGGGTTTTGATTGGTATATAGTCCCTGTTCGCAATGAGGTGGGAAGGCAAGGCGAGCATTGAACGAGACTAGCCAGAATATCATCTTTAATGTAGCTGTAACACCATATGGATCCGTGACAAACTTGTGTCCCATGCAAGTCTTGACGTTTCTTGGGCGAAATGCCCGTCACCTCCAAGTGGTAAGACGAGAGAACCGTGTACTCAGTTGTTCAATTGCTTGGAGAGCAGATTTCAGCTCGAAGAGGGTCAGCATCACCAAAGGAAAAAGAAAGAGTTCAGTCCATTAGTATTAGCATGATTCTACGTACGAGCTGGGGTCTTTATTTATCGGGAGTTGCTTCAAAAAGAGAGATTTTCTTCCGAGCGCAAAGTTCCTCTCTTCTCTTTCCGTCTCTGCGTAGCATGAATCTCATCAATTTAAGTATCAATGCAAATTTAGGATGAAGTTGTGCGTAGCAAGACAAGAACCAGTCGCGTGAAACGCCAGTAGCTAGCTGTTGCTTTGATTGATTCAATGTTTTGGCGTATGCCTTGTTTTGAAATTTCCTTCACTTGATATGTATTCTGTTCAGGTATCGTGTCCTTGGATTCACTCCTATTCTTCTGAATTATATATATTGATCAGATCACTAGTTCATTTGCAATTCCATGGGCAGTAAGACTTGGGCACTGAGGCTCGTGTGTGGGCTCAAAGTAAAGCACCACGTCATGGCCCTGCTAAACTGGGCACAATCTGGAAAAGGGCGTCATGCAATGCCATGCAACGCCCTGCAATGTCCTGCACCGATCTAGCCGCTCAGGCGCGCGCCAAGTTTTGTGCGTGTAGCCGCGTAAAGACAACATAATGAAAACAAAAGCAACCACAGGGCGCTACGAGCTCATGATATCCAACCATCATGATATCGTAGAAGAGCTCAACTATTGCAACCATTAATATGCTAGTTGACTCTGAATACATAGTCATTTGCTAAATATGGTCTCGGCAGTGCTACCTTGACAGGAGGCTGGCAGCTCAGCTTGCGCGGGAAAGAGGCTTGGAATCAATACGTCGATGATGAATGCAGGATATCGGGTCCTTGAAAAGCCAGCTCGAGGGCAAATATTAACACCAAGTCAAACCGGCAGAGCCACTAGCGAACCCAAATTCCCTGGGCCCGGGATCTTATCTGGCTGCTGCTATTGATGCTATATTGCCTGATGTACTATTAGATGTTTGACATGAGAAGTGTGGAAATTGAATAGTACTTCAACAGTAATAATATATACAAGTTTCAAATGTAGGCTATCAAAGCAAGACATGGTATGCTAGGCTTAGCGCGGCTCGCCCAAAAATTGCTCTCTCTTTAATCTCTGCTCTGAACTTCAAGTTATTTCCTTCGTCTATAGAGACCGTGAGTCGCTTATACTCCAATCGACATTTTGAGAGCTCAACTAACTCCGTTCTGTTAACTTTGTGGCCAGCTGAGCAGTATTTCCGAGTTTGGAGCCAGTGTGGCCGTGGGGTGAGTGCAATGGGGCTGCTCAAAGAATCGCAACACTTGAAAAAAATACTATACTAGTGTGAAGCACAAGACCAAACTTAAGGCATACATTTGAACCTCCTGCAGACGCGGTTATTGATGCCAACAATATTGAATATTAAAGAGTTGCTCAACTCGAACTCACAGCACAGCTGGTACTGGTATACTTCTGTCTACCCCATGGCTGTTTGAAAATAATATATATTAGTATAACCAGACTTCCTCATGCTATAACAGCTTACGGCAGTGGGCACAAAAAGGAGCTAACTCGCTACATGTGCGTTTGTAGTTGGCGGGCCCTGCCCAGATCTTCGAAGATAGGATATCGATCCACTAGAGCTCGCGCAGTCTTTTCCAAGCCTCGAAATGTTCCTTTTCGAACAACAAAGACAGCCCCTTACGGTGGTAGTCGCTGCGCATGGCTCTCGAAACGACATGCACCACCGCCGTTTTAGGTGCCTATTCCGGATCCATTAGAACAACACTGCTGTATCTACTACATACTGTCGACCTGGAGGTGCTCTATAACTGTAAATCTGAGTGATTCTGGAATATCAAAAGAAATTGAACTAGAAAAGCGTCGACTTAGCGAACGCAGGCCTTAAATGCCAGCCCGCCAAACATTTGAACTCGAGCTCTTTAAAGTTTATCGGGCACTTCGAGTAGGGCTGCGAACCCTGCCAATCCTAGGGCCCAGCATACGCGTAGCAGCGACACGTGTTAGGCTACGATACCAATTAAACCCAAACTGGCACTTGCGAGCTCTGACACCTGCCCGTGCCTTTCTGCCACATGTTGACTTGCATTCTATCTTCCTGCCTTTGGCGACTTGCGATAAACCGAGGAATCAAAAAAACAATTAGCACACCCCCGGGTTCGAATGCCCTAGCCCTGCCCTAACTAAATATTGGCATTTGATTGGCCAGGTGGAAACGCCATAGTAAACGAACTCCATTGGCAAAACAACCAACGCTTTGAACCCCAGAAAGATCTCTTGAGCACGCAAAAAGAGCCAGGCAAGCCAACTCCATTGATTGTCTCGAGTCTGAAGGAAATATCAAGCTTAGCTACCGCATTGCTAAAATATTTTGAAGGATCAAAGGCGTTGCGTAGGAAAAACTAGCGTGCAAGAACCACTTTTCCCTGCTTATTCTCTTTTTTTTCCAACCTTTCCTTGATATTTTTTTTCGTTTGAAACCCCGTTGACGAAAGTGATACACAAACAATGCTCGCGATTGTTAAGAAGACTGGCCCTAGGCCATTCATTCACGCTAGAATGGCAGTCAATGCTAGAGCCTTTGCAATGGTATGTGTGGTGGATTGTATTTTTTTGGTGGTACTGAAGAGCTAACGATGACAAGACCAGCAGAATGGCCTACGCTGCAAAGCCAATGGTTTTCGAGGGCAAGCCTTTAAATTCCAAAACAGAGGAGGTATCAAAGGAAGATCCCACGACCGAAACTAAGGAAGAGCCCAAGATCGAGATTAAGGAAGAGCTGCCCAAGACTGAAGCCAAGACGCCCAAGAAGAAGACTCACAGATTTAGAAACTTTTTGCTTACTACAGTTTCGCTGGCGGCTGTGGTCTACGGTGCCGGTGCGTACTATGCGCTGGAGAACGACGACGTCCATGACTTCTTTGTAGATTACGTGCCGTTTGGAGATGAGCTGATGGCGGTTATCGAGAACCGTCGGTTCCGCAAGAGATTCAGCGACTTGGCTGCCGTTCAACAGAGCAATGTGCGCACCCCCGGTGGACTGGAGAGCGTCCGTGTGAGCAAAACGGGTGCTACCTGGAAGGCCATAGATGAGCCTGTCGACAAGCCTGGCGCCATCAACATTATGAAGCCGGGCCCTCATTTAAGTGCGGCCAAGAAGGAGGAAACGGCGGCACCGCCCCAAAAGGTTACGCTGCCATTAGTGCCCATACCCGAGAACGCCGACGGTCATGTCTTGGCGTCGGTTGAAGCTCTCAATGATTTCATCAAGTCCATCAACGAGAGTAAGCCCGGCTCTGAGCATGTAGACAGAGTCTCTAAGGAGGTTGTTGCGCTCGCGCAAAGCATTTCCGAGATCAAGGACAGCTACAAGGCAGAGCTTGCTTCAAAGGTGGAGGGCGAAGCGGCCAAGGCTCTGGATGTTGTCAGTGACAAGACCCAAGAGTTGCGCGAGGCCATTGCTGTACAGGAAGCCAAGTGGACGGCCGAATTCCGCGAGGAGAAGAAACGGCTTGACGCCAGCTACAACGAGCGTCTCAAGAATGAAATCGAGGCCGCCAACAATGTGATTGCGACGCATGCAGCCAACCAGCTCGTCGCTGTCCACGCTGAGGCCGAGCGCCAGTTTGCAGATGAGATCGCCAACCGCATTGAGAAGGAGCGCGATGGCCGCCTGGCCAATCTCGAGCAGCTGGCCAAGACGCTGTCTGAGGTTGAGGAGATTACAGTCAAGGCCGACAAGGTCATTCTGGAGAGTGATAACACTGCGCAGCTTCACATTGCCATTGGCCGCTTGAAGACGATTCTTGAGGGCGAGGAGCCCGTCGCTCTCGGCCCTTACATCAAGGCCATTGCCAAGGTTGCCGGCAAGGACCCTTTGTTACAAGCTGCCCTTGACAGCTTCCCGAGCGACGTCTATGGCGAAGGCGTGCTAACGCCCGCCCAACTCGCTGCGCGGTTCCACCTACTCGAGCCAGAAATCCGCAAAGCGAGCCTGCTACCGCCCAACGCCGGTATTGCCGGTCATCTGGGTTCGCTTCTCTTCTCCAAGCTCCTCTGGACCAAGACCGATTCGGCCAGTGCCAGTGCCACCGACGTCGAGAGTATCTTGGCGCGGGCCAACGCTGCGCTCGCCGAGGGCCGGGTTGCGGACGCCGTGGGCGAGGTGAACTCGCTGAAGGGCTGGCCGAAGCGGTTGGCGGCGGATTGGCTTGCGGACGGGCGTAAGCGCAGCGAGGTCGAGTTTCTCGTGGATGTGTTTTCCGAGGAGGGCAAGCTGTGGGGCCTTGAGATTTAGACTGTGCATGTAGTGTGTAAACGCAAGAGACTTGTTTGCTGATGGCTGTTTAGCTGGCTCTGACTCTTCATGAAGGTTGATAGTCGTCGTAGTTGGTAGTTGGCGATGGCAGTCGTTGCTGGCGCTGGTGGATGTTTGAGTCTGTTGGCTTTTCTTTTTCATGCTTGTCGTACTAGCAGTACTAATTATTATTATTATTATTATTATTATTTTCAGGATTTCGTCGTTTCTTTTTTATTTCTTTTTCTGCGCGCAGAGCGCTGGACTTTCTCAATTTTGACAATTTTTTGTTTTTTTTGCTTTTTTTTGCTTTTTTTCCATGTTTTTTGTGTTTTTTGCTTTTTTTTTGTTTTTTTCTTGTTTCTCTTTTTCTTGTTCCTTCAATATTTTTGAACTTCTTCTTCTTCTCCTTCTTCTCCTTCTACTGCTTCTCCTCCTCTTGCTGCTTCTCCTGCTTGTTCAGCGTCTTCCTCTACACCTCCTCAGCCGGTTCGTACTCCTACACCTGCCTCTGCTCCATCGCCTTGTCTCGATTCCAGCGACGCCTGCGACACTTGCCATTCTCCTGATACTCGTGTACTCAACTCCATCCATTCGACTTCGCCGTCCCCAGTAGCATCAACCCCATCACCGCATATACCGCATTCCACTGTACACGTACGCTCGCCTATACTGCCTCCGTGTCTCTCATCCTCATTTCTCTTGGGCCTACAACCTGCCCTGTTCGACTCGCACCAAACTAATCACATCCATCCACCACTGGTTCGGCGCCCTCTCTCTTCTGCTCACAGGCCCCCTTAGCCCTCCACGACATGTCCATCCAAATCCACTAAAAGCTCCTTCTTCCATTATCCACAATGACTGACATTCAATCCCGCAACTCCGCAGCTGCAGACTTATCCACGGTGCCAACGGCCACCCTCATGTCCAGCAGCTCTGCCCGGTCTGTAGGGTCGCCTCCCGTCCAGGTCCTGTCGCCCACTGTATCGACATTGCAACCGCAAAATCAGCCAACCCACTTCAAATCCACGCAACTACCCGGCAGGCCCATCGACCCGCCCGACTCGCCAGACGCGAAGACGGCCCGCCCCTTGCACGGGTCTCGCGATTCCAGCGAAGGCGCAGCTGAGAGCGAGGCCCCCGGCCCTGTCCAAGCCAACGACGACGACCATGGTGAGTAGTTTTTTGCTTTTTTTTTTTTTTTTTTCTTTCTTTCTCATTTTCATTTCATTTGGTTTGAGTATTTCCCATGCACATATTTTTGACTTTCGCTATAGTCGCAGAATGGCAAAGCACCTCAGCTGGCTCAGCACTAACCTTTTTGTCTCCGTCTAGGATCCAGAACAGCCGCACACGTCGCCCCAAAACGGCAAAAACTCGACCAGGGCAACCAAAGCGTCGACACAAAAGTCAACGGCCAGGCCAACGAAGACCAGGCCAACGAAGACCAAGTCAGTGACGTCCAAGTTAACGAAGATCAAGTCAATGACGACCAAGTCAACCACGACCAAGCTAATGACAACCAAGTCAGCGATGAAAATACACCACAGCAGATCAAGGCACTCCAGGAAAAGGCCGCAAACGAGTACCGCCAGCTTGCACAGGCCCTCGCCCGGGCAAAGGCGTCCCGCATCACGTCCATGATCAACGCCATGCGCAAGGGCAAGCGGTTTTCTGCGTTTGACCGGATATACAAGGCCCAGGACAGCTTTCTGACGGCCCGCGAAGACCTCGCAAAGAAAAGCTACGACTACAAAATGTTCAAGATAAAATCCGTCACGGTGGGCGAAGTCGACAATATCTGGCTGCAGTTCCACGAAGACAAACAGAAACTCCGGGAACGACTCATCGCAGACGTCAATCAAAAGATAGCACAGCTCAACAGGGAATACGCCAAATCGCAAACCACGAGGCTGTCGATTGCACCCCAGGACCAAATTCAAAACTACCGCAAAATCGGTGAACGCATTGGCACCAAGCCCACAATCTCCTCCCTTGACCATGACCAAATTGATAATGACTTGCTGCTTATAAAGTCTGGCGGCATTTCGTCTTCCCCGACTGCCTCTCCGCCACCATCACCCCCACGGGAGCCCCCAAATCTCGACAACCTTAACATTCTGGCTGAATATTCGACGAAAGCCCTTGAGACAATGCGCTCCACAGAGCCTGCATCAGAACCACCTAAGAGCTCCATTATTAATCTTCTATCCTCGCCCCGAACGTCAAAATCATTTGCCATCAACAGTTTATTAACGCAAGATGCTCCTACAACCGAGCAGCCATCAGCTAATAAGAGCACCCTCATCATGTTTGAGTATGACCAAAACGGATCGTCGGGACCCTCATCTAATTTAGTGGACGGCAATACCTCCTCAAAACGGCCTGCCAGCCGCCTGCAGGATATTCTTGATCCATCTGAAACCTCAGTAAAACGGCAGCGGACTGCCGAATACCCTGAAGGGTCTACTGCTTTGCCCATGGCAACAGAATTACAAACTGGCTCTGCCATGCCTGCCGAACAACCCCAGGTGCAGGCTGAGCTTCTTCCCCCACAGCCGCCGTTGCAGCGTATGCTTCCCATGCCACCCATTCAGGACCAACTACGTGAAGACTCCAATCGACAACGTGAGTTTGAGTGGCAGCAACATATGCAAATGCAAATGCAGCAGCGCGAACGCGAACGCGAAGAATGGGAGCGCATGCGCTGGGAACAGGATGAGCGACGCGCCAAGGAACAGGAAGAACAGCAGCGGCAGCAGCATGACTATGAGCTCGAGATGCGACGCCGCGAGGAAGAAGCTTACCACCAGCAACAGCAACAGCAGCGGTTCTCTACGCCCTCGTCTGTGCCACCTCCAAATTACCAGTACCCGCCTTACAACCGATACTCTGCTAACCCCGCTGTTCCACCACCTCCCCCGCCTCTACAGCCCATCCAAGAGCCTGCTCAATACAACTATCCCCCACTACAACCGCCGCCACCACAACTGCCACCTCAGCAACGCCAACCACAGGGGTACAATTACCAATACCCTGCTTACGGACAACCACCGCCACCACCACCCAAATCGGCCGAGTATTACAATTCACCGCCGCAACCACCTCCCCCAGCGCCAATCCTGCAACAGCAGCAGCAACAACAGTATCAATACCCACCTCCACCACCACCACAACCACAACCGCAGCAGCCACCCGCAGGCTATGGGTACGCACCGCCAGGCCAACCGCCCTATCAGTACCCAGCCTACAACTATTCTCCTCAGTATAATCGCTAGTGAAATAAATGCATTTGTAACAGAGAAAAAAAGTATGGTAATAGAAATATTTCTCTGCGTTTGAACCTGTACTTATTTTCTGCCCGTAGGGTTTAAGCAAGTGCTTCTTGCTAGGAGTGAACAAAGTACTTTTTAGTCTTTATTCGATTCGTCGTGTCCATCTAAAAATTCCATCTAAAAATTAGAAAACGAAAAAAAAACTCCTTTTTGGGCTATTTTCACAAGTTGTGGCACGGCTCAGTTTAGCCTGGCGTTTTTGGTTCCAAGTCTGATTTTGAATCCCACCACCACCGGCTTCTGGGGTTGATTTCCTCAGACATAGAATCAGCAAGGCAAGACACGACAAAACCTCGCTTCTTTTTTTTCTATCAATCTTTTTTACAATTCTTGTTGCAAACACACGCCATCTCGCAAAATGACAGATGTACAGGAATTGATTGCCAATTTTGTGGCGGTGACGGGCGCAGACACGCAGACCGCGGAGCACTACTTGGCGGCAAATGAAAATGACCTCGAGGCGGCAGTCGGGCTCTACTTGGAGACTGGCGGGGCCAGCATCGAGTCTCAGACGACGGCGGCGGCGGCATCAATACCAGCTCACACCAGCACTGGGGTAGGCCTTAGCGACGAGGAGGACGATGCGGCGCTGTCTCGACGGCTGCAGGAAGAGGAGTACGCGGCGCGCGATGAGGTGCGAGAAGCCATTGCGCCACGAACAGAAGTGCTGGTGGATCAGTACAGCAGCGGTGCCAGTTTCGGGGGCGGCGGCGTGTTCCCCAGCCGCAGGCGAGCCGAAGTGGACAGGCCGCTCAATGCGTTTGGCGATAGCGACGAAGATGAGGACATGGACGTGGACGAAGAAGACGGGTACATGCGTGCAAGCGGGTACCGACAGCGGCGGCGCCGCAGCAATAGACACTCGGCGGCGTCTTCCTCTGACGACGAACGCGTGGCCAGCTCGGGTGGGCCCAGCGCCACAGCTACAAGCGGTAGTGGTGCGAGCGAGCTCTCGAGAATGTTCCAGCCGCCTTACGGCCTCATCACGTACATTGATTTCGACGGCGCCCGGGACCTGGGGGCCTCTGAGCACAAGTGGGTTTTGGTCAACATTCAGGCCGTTGACGAGTTCGCATGTCAGATCTTGAACCGCGATATTTGGTCCGACCCACGCGTGCACGACCAGGTGTCGGCGCATTTCATTTTCCTACAGTACAACAGCGACAGCGAAGAGGGCGTGCTTTTCCAAAACTTCTACCCGTTTGGCACTTGCCCTTACATTGGCGTTGTGGACCCGCGCACGGGCGAGCTCGTGCGTTCATGGGGCGGCGGCGCGACGAGTGCATCCCCAGCGCCTACGAACCCAGCTGACTTTGCACGCGAGCTCACCGAGTTCCTGGGCGAGTACAGCTTAGACCCAAGCAAGAGCAAGCAGAACCCGGTAGGCAAAGTGAGCAAACGACGGAAGGACGTGTCGTTGATGACCGAGGAAGATCAGATTGAATACGCGTTACGGCAGAGTCTTGGTAAGGGCTCGGATGACGAAGACGAAGAGAGTGAAGATAACAATGACCTTTTATATGACAGCGATGCCTTTGAAAGTTTTGGCGAAGACGACGACGAGGAAGGACTAGTTCAAATGGACGAGCACGACGACTCTAGCGACCACAACCTCTCCCCTGCGCCCGCCCCCAGCGATGTCTTTGTACCTGCAGCCACTGGCACCACGTCGTCGACGGCTCCCGCTGCCCCCGCCGACGCCGACGCCGACCAAGAAGAGCTCACTGCCGAAGACCGGTTTGCCCTGATCCTTCCCAACACGTCACCCGAGCCCGCCGCCAGCGAGCCCAGCACGACGCGCATCCAGTTCCGGCTCGCCGACGGCACGCGCCAAGTCCGGCGCTTCTACCTCTCGGACCCCGTGCGGCAGCTCTTTGCCGTCGTCAAGCAAATCGCGCCCGCTACGCGGTATAGCTACTTTGCATTAACCAGCGAGCGCAAGAAGCTGGGCGACATGATGGACATGACGGTCGAAGAAGCCGGGTTGAAAAATAGTTCGGTCCTGGTCGACGTTCTAGACTGAAAATCGTCGAAAGAAGCGAAATAAAACGATAATGGTAATAAAGAACACAGGCTTAAAATAAGATACAATACACATACAATTGAATAGTTTTGACAAGAACCTACAGAGAGATAAACAAGCACAAAAGAAGATACACACTTTTTTGATGAGCTTGAGTTATTAGGATATATCAATATAATGCTAGATTTAAGTATTCCAAATCAAGAATATGACTTCAAATATACATGTATAAATAATTCTGATTTCTTCGGTTCCAAAAACACTCAGTTTGACTTGCTGAGGGAGGCAAGGAGGCATTTAGAGGAGAGCACATTGCAACAAAATGTGCTTACAACAACGAAAAGTCCAAAATCGCAGGAAAATAAAATTTATTAAACCAGGATTGATGCATTTAAAAAAAAAATAAAATAAGTGTCAAATGTATTTTTCTGGACTCAACTTCGAACAATGACTACTCAATGTTTTCGTTTTTTTTTTTTTTCGAGTGTTGGTCGGCCGGGCTCACAAGTTCCTTTGAAACTGAAACTGCAGATACCGCCTTAGCCACGCGAAAAAAAGCCAAACTATCAAAAAATCAAAATGAATATTTTTTGAAATGTAAAATATTAAAATCAATCAATCGTCTATAAACTAACTACATGTGCATGCTTTTTTTTTTTTTTTTTTTTTTCAATGTATTTATGCGTGCGAAAGTTCCTTCTTGCGCGCCGCTTTCCTCAGCCGTTTCTTTGCCCGCCTCTCGCGGCTTCTCTTCTTCTTCTTGATGTAGATCTTCAACCGCCGCAGGCCCGTCACAATGGTGCCGGCCATTGCCAGGAAGAGCACGCCCAGACTGAACGGGATGCTGACGGTCCAGTAGTAGGCCACGGTGTGGTCCAGCGCGCCAAACTTGTCAAAGTTCATGCCAAAGTAGCCGGTCCAGAAGGACAGCGGCAGGAAGATGACGGTGATGATGCTGAGCTGCTTGACGCTGTCAGAGGACTGGATGGAGATGGTGTTGAACACAAGGTCAATCATGTTTTTGGTGTTGTTGCGCATCACGTCGAGATCCTGCGTGTGCGATAAAAGATGATCGCTGATATCGGCAAGGTAGACTTTGGCAAGTGCAGACACGCGTACGCCGCCAAGCGTTTCGGGCGGAGGTGGGCTGGAGGTCAGAGGCAGCGAAGCGGGGTGGTGACTGTGTTTAGGCGTGGGCATGCTGATACTATTGCGGTGGTCGTTCACACTATGCGGTGGTGCCAGTGGCGGTGACGGAGGGGCCGATGAGCTGTGGTCATGGTAGTCAGTGCTCTGCGTACCGCCAACATGGTAGTCGGCGCTCTGGGCCGCGCTGGTGTGGTCTCGGAGGGAAAGAACCAAGCTGGTAAGAGGCACGATCGTATTTCTAAGCATGCTGAGCTCTCCGGCCATCAAATGCAAGTCTTGGGTATGCCCCATGCTCGGGTTCAGCATGGCGTCGAACTCGAGGTCATCGAAACGGCGTCGGTAGGCCGCAATCACGGGTTGAATCAAATCTACAATGGCGTCGACAATGGCCTGTAGCAGCAGAGAGGGATCGCAAGACTCGCGAAGAATCGTAGATTGTGTGCTCAAACGCGCAAGCAGAGGCCGTTCAATGTCGGCGGCGCTACGTTCAAAGAAGCTGATAACGGTATCTTGAGACGTCAAGAACAAGCTTACTTGCTCTACACCAACGGCGCGTTTATACACTGACAATGGGCGCTTGCTTTCGATATAACTGGACTTTTGCTGGATGGCCGCATACGGATTGTTCCAGTCGTACATTGTTTCCATACCCTTGGCAGCAAGAATGGCATTAAGCGGTTTGTGGTCGTCTTCGTCTTCTGAAGACGATGACGACGAGCTCGAGTCTGGAAGCGTAATTGTCTTTCGACTGTTTAGCGGAGGAATGGGTCTACGGAGACCCGAGTCCGCGGGTAGCATTGGCTGCCCTGTGAGTACAGCAGGTGGGCTAACTCTTTTAATCTCCTTGCTTGCTTTCTTTTTAGAGCTCTTTGAGCTCTTTGAGCTCTTTGATGCCGTGCTGACATTAGACTTCAACGGCGAAAGCTTGTTCGAACTCTTCTTTTTACGCTCCTCCTTTTCCCGCCCCAATACCCAGTCCCAAAACCCGACCTCCTGCTTGCTCTCGGGCTTGTATGCCACAAGTTTGTGTAATGGCAAACAGCAAAATGTGTGACTAGGATATAAATCGACCTTCGTCCGCTGAGGGATATCTACCATGTCTTCAATTGCAAGTCTATGCAGCTGGTATCTTGTCGATATTGCAGAGATGGCCTCCCAAGACAAGCCATTTACGCTAATCCACCTAACTTGAGACCAGCTCGGCCGAGTATTGAGATGATGGTGGAACTCTTTATTGACAGTCAAAGACGGGTCAATTAGATCCTCGTCGGTTTTGGGGGCTGGATGTACCTCTGTTTGGACAATTCGGTATCGCTCCACGCTGTAATCCACAATGGTAACAGCAGATCCAATGCTTTCCAAAATAATGTCTGTGGTGCGAGTGTCGACACCCGGCTCCCATCCAGCACGGCGTTGCGCGGCCGCAGCCGAGCCCATGGATCCAGAGTATCGACGACGCGTCTTTTTGGTGCTATTCGACCTCTGCAAGGAAGGCAGCTTCTTTTCAAAAGGCGGCTTTTTCGACAGCAACTTGCGAAAGCCAATACCACCGGTCGGCTTTCCATTCGCAGCTTTATCGGAGGGTGCACCCAAGTTGATATCCTCCATCTTGATGGATTCGTGCTGGTCAGGGAGATTGATGGTAACTTTTCCCTGATGTGGCTGCGCATTCATGAGCCCCTCAGGGCCCGGAGTGTGGGATGAGATTACGTTCACTGGGGACTCGCTCGTATTGTCGTCTTCGCGGACGTCTTCCAAAGTAGGCTGGCGGACAAGGATTTCAGGCGGCAAACTAGAATGCTCTTGCCTCTTCCTGTATTTGCGCTTGCGCCTTTTTTTCTTTTCCTCATCGTCGGACCCATCTGAGCTAGTGTGCTTGTGTCGATGCCTGCTCACGATGCTAGCGCTTCCAGACATGACCACTCTCGAGATCGCTCTGACAAGTCTCTGGGAACGGCCATCATCGCTCTCTTCGTCGTCTGAGGCACCGCCCGTCCTGCTCCTGAGTCTGCTGAGCCTGGAGTTCCCGCTGGAAGTGCTGTCATCAGAGCTAGAGGAGCTGGACCCAGTGTCGAGATCATCTTCAAAGCTAAGAAAGTCGTCATCCAAGCCGTCGTCCGACGTGACCGCCGCCTCGTCCACGAAGGACGTAGAGTTTGGGTCGCCCGAGTCGAAAATAAAAGTTCTGACCATATTGTAGGAGATCTATTCAACCTGCTGAGCACAAGTTGCTGAGATCAAGGCATCTGTGAGTGGTGTAGATGGCGAGGCTATAATTTTTTCCGAATGCACAATAGAAAAAAAAAACAAGCGCCGTAAATGGCTCGGCCAAAAACTTGGCTTTTCAAAGTTTGCGGACAGGCCCACGTTAATTTTCTGTGGGCCAGTAGAGTTAGCACGTGATGTTCGATGGCTATGGCTCGCGTGCGGTGTCCAGCACAGCGCCTGGCGTAGTTCTGTGGTAGCCTGTGGTAGACCATAGTAGACCATAGTAGACGGGACAAAGAGGCAACATTCTGTGCGGCACTCAGGACGCCAAAGTCATGGCGCACAGAAAAGGCCGCAAAGGCTGCGCTTTGCTTTCTTTGCATCCGTTATCGCTTTCTTTGTTCCAGACACCCACTGTCCCGTATCTGCCGTGTACTGTTTCTGCTCGAGTGTTCCGTCGTGAAACTCGCGCAACGGTCCATTGGTTGTTGTTACATAATATATGTCTAATCACATGCCAATGGATACTCTCCTCCTTCTGCCTTACAAATCGATCCCTTGAGATCAGAACCAAACAATCACCAACACAAAATGCGCTTCTCGCTACTCGTTTCATTGCTGCTCTGCGCAGTGCTTGGTCTTGCTGAGCAAACCGAATACACGCAGGAGTCAGCAGACTCTGCTCAAGAGAAGATCGAAACGTTTTACAAGGCGTCCAACTCGCAGCACACAAACAACTGGGGTGAGTGCTCTCTCAATGCCTGTAGTCCACAATGCTAACCTTCAAAACAGCCGTTCTTGTCTCAACGTCAAGGTTCTGGTTTAACTACAGACACATGGCCAATGTGCTCTCCATGTACCGGACCGTAAAGAGACTCGGCATCCCGGACTCGCAAATCATCCTCATGCTCTCGGATGACGTGTCGTGTAACCCGCGTAACGCATTCCCCGGCACGGTCTACAACAACGCGGACAGAGCGCTGGATCTCTACGGAGAAAGCATTGAAGTTGACTATCGTGGCTACGAGGTCACCGTCGAGAATTTCATCCGGCTGCTGACGGACCGCTGGGACGACGACATTCCAAGGTCGAAGCGACTTCTCACGGATGACCGGTCCAACATTTTCATCTACCTTACGGGCCACGGCGGCAACGAATTCCTCAAGTTCCAGGACGCAGAGGAGATTGGCGCGGTCGACATTGCAGACGCGTTTGAACAGATGAGCGAGAAGAAACGGTACAATGAAATCCTGTTCATGATCGACACTTGCCAGGCAAACACCATGTACTCCAAGTTCTACTCACCCAACATCCTCGCAGTGGGCAGCAGCGAGCTTGACGAGAACTCTTACTCGCACCACGCCGACCTGGACGTGGGCGTCGCCGTAATTGACCGGTTCACGTACTACAACCTCGAGTTCCTCGAGCGCATTGACAAGAAGAGCAAAGCGACCATGGCCGACCTGTTTAACAGCTACAACCCGGCCGACATCCACTCGAACCCTGGAATCCGCAGTGACTTGTTCCAGCGCAACCTCAGCGAGGTTCTGATCACGGACTTTTTTGGCAACATTCAGAACGTCGAGGTCGACAATGTCGAAGAGGACCTGCTGCAGCTTGTCAAGACGTCAGTAGAGCTTGAAGAAAAGAGCTCGACAAGGGAGGCACCGCGCGCCAAACCCCGCGTGAGCTCAAGGGAGGCTCCACCCACGCCAGAACGGCAGCTGATTCCCAGTATCAAGAACATTGCGCAGGTAGAAACGAAAAAGTTTGTGGGCGTCGGAGTGATTGGAGCTGCTTTACTCCTGACCGTGGGTAGTTCATTCATGTAAAGAACATTTGAAAGCATTAACTGTTATTGTTGTTATTATTATTATAAAGGGCACGTTTTTATAGAATGTGGTTTGTACTCGCATGTAGGCACCGTTGAATTAGATGCTAGTCTGTGATCGACGCTTGGATTTGATGTTCAAATATGGTGGGTGCAGTAACAAACTGATAACCAGTATCGTACTTTCGAGCATACCAGGGGTGTATATCGTAGCGTGTATTCGGCTGGTCAACGGCAAGGAATCACAAAGTCCAATTCGGTTTTGACCGTGGTGAGCCCAGGGTAGCTGGTCACAAGACCCATTCGGCATGAACGGTTCTGTTCATCTCACTCCAATTGTTGGCTTTATCTTTATTCAAGTTGTTGGGGGGTGGCGGCTGGAGAGCCACGAGCGAGCCACGTCAATTAGTGGCGTGCTCCGACAAGGAGTTGCGCGCGCGGGTGCTGCTTTATAGTGTGTTATACATTTGTGCTACTACTGTATGTACAGTGTGCTCTGTGGGGTCCCTTTTATGGAAAGATATCATAGAACCGTTTTCGTGTTTCGGCCGGTATTAAACAAACCCGGCTTGACCCTCCAGCTACCAGTTGACATGACTGAAGACGTGTCATAGGCAGCAGCAGCAGCAGCTAGCAAAGGTCTCGACTCAATCACTTGTTTGCTCTCAGGCTGCTCGCTATTGCCGCATCCCTGGATCGACCTTCCCTCAATTGGTCCACGTACTATTTATTTTCTCTTCAATGTTATTTCCACACGTTGAAACTGATACTTGCATGTTATTATTTCGGGTTTGAGATTTGTGGGATGAGTTGTTTACTGGCGCCAGCCTGAGTGAGAGAGAAAGAGAAAGGGAGTGAAAAGGTCCAGGCCCAAGTTCTAGACACATAGGCACACGACC